>PVKC010050949.1:0-10479 GCA_004027635.1 Crocidura indochinensis
CTTTCTTTCTTTCTTTCTTTCTTTCTTTTCTTTCTTCCTGTTGACAGTGGTACAAGGCTTCTTCTGGTTCTGTACTAAGGGATTACTCCTTCACTCCTTAGAAGGTAAATGCCCCACCACTATACTCTCTCTCCAGATCTCCATAAATCTCTCCATCTAACCACATGACCTTCTTCATGTCAATGAGAAAACAGCCATAAGCTCTATTTCCTGAATGTCATCTATGGCTCTGACCTTCTGCTTTTGTCTGATCCAGCCTACATATCCAAGTCTATTCTACTTCCAAAAGATAACTAGGTGATAGTCTTATTTTATTTCACTTTGTATATTAAAAATTATTATTTTAAAAAATCTTGTGTTGCAGCCAGCTGTGCTTAGAAGTTACTCCTGACTCAGTCGTTAGGTCACTCCCAACAGTGCTCAGGGCACTATGTAGTCTTGGGGATAGAACCAGATTCTGCTTTGTGCAAGGAAAGTGCTTCCTCCTGGTGTTCTCTTCAAGCTTACTTTGTAGATATTTGTTCTTTTACTAAACAGTTTTTTTTCTTTCTCCCTCTCCCTTCCCTTTGCTGTTGTTATGATGATGATACCAGCTTTTTTTTTTTTTTTTGCAGGGAGGGCCACATTATTTTTATTTTTTATTTTATTTTATTTTTTTGGTTTTTGAGTCACACCCAGCAGCACTCAGGAGTTACTCCTGGCTCTACGCTCAGAAATTGCTCCTAGCAGGCTTGGGGGACCATACAGGATGCCAGGAGTCAAACCACTGACCTTCTGCATGCAAGGCGAATGCCTTATCTCCATGCTATCTCTCCGGTCCATACTTTTAAATTAATAAATCTTGATCATTCCAGAGTTCTGAATATGGACTCATCTCCTAGAAGTGGTGGTATTACTCTTTGTTGTGGACTGTTACTTGCTACCAGATTCGGTTTCTGAGAAGCCCCCAGCTCGAGGACATTTCCTAACATATGACTTCTGGGAGCCATTTTTCAGACTCCACAAGACCATATCACAGGTGAAAGCTATGCTCCGGATTTTACCCCCCTCCCTTACTATTTCAAAATACTTAATGGGGACATGTATCTCTTCTTTGAATATTTCTTTAGACATATTTCCTTACTAAGTATAACTCTTATTGTCTGTCTTCTTATGTAGTAGCAGTTTTCCCCATTCCTTTTTTTTTTTTTTTTGGGGGGGGGATCTATTTAGTAGGAATTCTGGTAGACAATTTTCTCTTGTATTCCGAGTTCATGGAGTTCATGTTAGAACCAGGTTAACAGGATTGTTTTGCTTGCTATTTTTACGCCCATATGCACCTGTATTATCATGTGGCATTGTTCCTTTTAGCATATGCACATTAAAATGGGTAAAATCTTACGTGTGCAAACAAGTTCTTATCTAAAGAGATAGGAACACATAAATTTTATATTGCATTGGGGCTTTAAGCTCTAAACACTTGTCTTAGTGACTTGGCTTAGGCTTAGACTTCAGAAGATCAGAGATTGGTCATTCACTCCTGAACCTTGGATCCCATCTATGGAACCAGCACGGTTTTCTACACCAGCGCCAGGGAACTCCCTAATGCTGCCCTGGCACTGAACTTACTCCAAAGTGTGTTCATATGGCATCCTGATGACTTGGTAACAGCAACAATCAACTTTCAGGGCAGAGTTCTCTACATTGCCACCTAGATGAAACCAGAAGACACTCTGTGTCACCTGACTTTGACATAGGATCTGTACAAAAACCAGGATCTCTAACTACAGAAACCTGATAGCAACAACCATGATTGCAAAGAACTTTTACTGGGGCCACAGAGAAGGACTTTGGGGCTAGACAACTTAGTATGCCTAGAACCTGGATCCTAGAGTTGGTCTTATGCCAGGATGCTTCATGAGTAAGATCTCCCTGTTTTCAGGCCAAAAGACTTTCCTTTCTATTTTCTACATATTTTACCATGTCTATGCAAAAAGAAACAACCCCCCAAAAACCAAATATACATGCACACACACAAACCCTGCTATGCACACACCTTTTATTTATTATTATTTTTAATCTCTTATCTTTTAAATCGGGACTTCTGCCTATTTTCATAGGACCTTGGGACATGGATTTCTTTCTTTTACCACATATTCCCGCATTTTTCTATAAAACTAAAAGGAATGGAATAAAGAAAGCCTAGACAGGAGCAATTTCTGAGTGTAGAGCCAGGAGTAACCTCAGAGTGTCATAGAATGTGGCCCAAAAATAAAAAGAAGGAAGGAAGGAAGGAAGGAAGGAAGGAAGGAAGGAAAGAAAGAAAGAAAGAGAGAGAGAGAGAAAGAAAGAAAGAAAGAAAGGAAGAAAGAAAGAAAGAAAGAAAGAAAGAAAGAAAGAAAGAAAGAAAGAAAGAAAGAAAGAAAGAAAGAAAGAAAGAGAAAGAAAGAGAAATGCTAGGAGCCCCGGGCTAAGTGGTCTTGGATGCATTGGTGGGGAAATAAATAGGGACAGAACTAATTATCCAAGCCAAAGTCAATGATAATAGAATCAAGGGACCTAAACTTTAACAATCTAAACTCAAAGAGGTTCGTTACACTAGCAAGCCAGGGGGCAAAGGTATAGGATGCACACTGTGTCCATTGGTGGAAGAAGGTTGATACTGGGAAGGACCTTGATTCACTGTATATTTGAAATTCAACTACGAAGGACTCTGTAGATCACAATTGTTTCAATAAAATAAAATTAAAAATAAAATAAGTACATAACTTCAAGATAAAAAGTAAGTCATAAGGAAATAAAGCCACACAGTTGAAGAAAGAAAAAGAGGTGATATTAAAAGTCACTTTCTAGTTGCCTAGATAAATAGGCTGACTTCAGGCGACCTCCTCTAGTGTTGATGCCTTGGATTTCTTAGTCTATGATAGTAAGAGGAAGAGCTAGAATTACTGATAGGAAGTGAAATATTTACAATCACCCAAACAGGATTTGAGATAAAAGTGCCAATAAAACAATTAGGCCCTAACAGCCTTTCATCTTTGCCCCATCAAGAGTGGATGGAAAAGGGAATTAGAAATTTAGCAATTTAGTGGCTTGGACTGTGTAACTATTGCTCTGGTTAGAGGCAGAGACTTTTTAGGCACTTGGTTTAATCTCAGAGACATCTGCAACTTTAATCTTGGATTGCAAAATGAAGTTTGTTTATTACCAAAGCACAGCAAAACTATATTCAAAACACAGGGCCTGGGGATTAGTCTTTCCTAAGAGTACCTTCAAGTAAACTTTATTGTTCTTTTTGTTTGTTTGTTTTTGGTTTTTTGGCCACACCTGCTGGCACTCAGGGATTACTCCTGACTCTTCGCTCAGAAATCACTCTTGGCAAGCTTGGGGAACCATATGGAATGTCGGGAGATCAAATGGGACCATATGGGATGTTTGTTCCCGGTCAACAGCATGCGAGGCAAACTCCCTGTCGCTATGCTATTGTTCCAGCACCTCAAGTAAACTTTAAAATAACACTACAAATACCCTAGCAAATGTGAAACTTTTTTGTGGGGGGAGAACCCCAGTGGTGTTCAGGAGTTACTCCTGGCTCTGCATTCAGGTTTGACTCTTGATGGTTCTCAGGAGACCAGATAAGAATGCTAGGAATTGAACCTTGGTTGGCCGCATGCAAGTCAGTGCCTTACCTGCTGTTCTATTTCTCCTGCCCTTTGCAGCAAATTTAAAACACATCTTATTATCTCATTAGAAGGGTCCCTACATCCTAAGCACCTACAAGTCACTGGATCTGTGACTGTTGTGAGGTTACCAGGGTAACTGTAAGACCCACTTCCAGAAATAGCCTCTCCCACCATCCAAGACATCAACCTCCATCCTTTTCTTTCCTTAACTTCTCTCTTTTTTTCTTCTTTTACTTTAACTTCTCTTAAGGAGCAGAAGCAAAGCCTTCCTGGACTGTCCACTCTCCCATCTAGTTACTGATCACTCTCCCCATTTCCCTCTTTCTCTCCCTGTTTTTCTTTCTTTTCCTTTTCTCTCTTCTGTTTCTCTTTTCCCTCTCTTTTCTCTATCACTCTCTTTTCCTCTCCTTTTCTCTTTCCCCTCTTCATCTTTCTTTCCCCCTCTCTCCTCCTTTTCTCTCTCTCCTCTCCCTGACACCATCTTCACATCAGATTAGTTCTTCATACCTACCCAAGCTCCTGGGCTTCTGCTGTCCCCCTCCTTCTACTACCCACCTGCATCTTTATTACAAACAACCAAGCACAGTGGAAAGAGTTGCAGGTGACAAGGTCTCCCCCACCACCAGAGACTGTCCCACTAGCTCATTCCATCCTTACTAGGCTTCCCTACTAGGCATCCCAAAAGTGCATTCTCAAGGACCCTGGTCCTATATTTCTACTAAACCCTCACCCCTGAAGATGAAGGGTAGAAAAGTGAAGACCTGGATTCTCCACTGAGTGCTCTAGTGTGAGGGCTCAGACACAGAAGTGCCTCAGCCTCAACCCTTTCCACCTGTGAGCAACCAAAGAACAAGACACTTCCATGTCAGGGAGCTTCTGGGGCATGGGTCATGGCTAAAAATTACTAGCAAGATGATCATCACCCTCCCCAGTAATTACATCTTTAAGGGTCTTACTTGCCATCCATCCCTAAATAGCCTTTAAGAAAGCTTTTTTTTTTTTTTTTTTTTTTTTTTTGGTTTTTGGGCCACACCCAGTGATGCTCAGGGGTTACTCCTGGCTATGCGCTCAGAAGTCGCTCAACCGGGGGATAGAACCGCGGTCCGTCCTAGGTTAGCGCAGGCAGGGCAGGCACCTTACCTCCAGCGCCACCGCCCGGCCCCTAAGAAAGCTTTTTGAAGGTGCAGGCACAGCAAACATTGAAGCCCTGAGTCCAAGCCCTGGTGTCACCTCTGACATGTGCCATGAGAGCCTGGCACTTCTGCTCTGTAGGATTCCCTATAGTGCAGTAACAAAGTATGTGCTCTCCAGTGAGCCCTCAACTAGGAGTGCCAGCTCTGGCATTGTAGCTGCCACCAGTACAGTGGAGGTAAGGGGGCTGAATTTTATTTTAATTTATTTATTCTGGGTTTGTTTGGACAACAGCCAGCCATGCTTAGGGCTTTCTCCTGGCTCTTCACTCAGGGATCATCCCTGGTGGACTTAGAGGACCATACGCTGTAGGGCAAGAACCCTGTCTGCTGTACTATATCTCTAGTTTTTTTTTTTAAAGAGATGCTTTCACAGCTATTCAATGCAGCCAAGTTTGTAACTACTAAATAAGAAAGAATATAAATACCCAGCCAAAGAAGAAAGGATAAAGTGGTGATAATACATGCAGACTTTGTACTATATACAAAAAATGCAGCCTTCAAAGAATAAGACATATCTAGATCTATTGATAGGGAAAGTCCTTTATAAGAGAAACCACTGCTTGAAATAGCAATCTGTCAAAAATATTCCTCTGTGTGTGTAAACACACACAATGCACAGAGGTATGTAAGCAAAGAAGAGAGACTTGAGAGTTGAGTTTCTGAACTTGGGGTCATGAGACCCCCTATGTGCTTCCAGGAAGTCTCAAGGAAGTCACAGGTGAAAATTGCATAACTTCGGAGCCTCAGCTGTTAGAACTGGGGGCCACAGGAAGGAAACGAGGCAGGAGGGAACACAGTGGGCAGGACTGAGGACACTGAGCTTGAGGGATGCTCATCAGATGAATGACAGGGATGGCCTCTGTGGGTAACTGTGTCAGAGAGAGCTCGGGGAGTTCTGCAGAAAGAGTGGGGGAGTTGCAGCACGTGCTTTTTCAGATCCTCAGCATCCTCTGTCCTCAGCATCTCATAGTCCACTGTGCATCGCTGGGAGCAGCCCCTGCCCATCAGCACAAGGCCAGAAGTGGCTTCCTCCACCCACGCCACCAGGTGTGGTCCCCAAAACAAATCAATCAACTTTGCACTTGGTGGAAGTTGAATGTCAGTGGACTTTTGATTTGTGTGTGTCTCTCTCTCTTTTTTAAAAAACAATGTTAACATGTTGATATACTACTTCATAACAAAGGACAGAGAAGGCAAACAGGCTTATAGCTCTATATGTTAATATAGTAGTGCTTCCTGCAGAAGGATGGACAAGGACAAGAAAGAAAACAAACACACACATAAAACCAAACAAGAAAATGAGAGGAAAGGAAAGGAAGGAAAAGGAAGAAAGAGAAAGACAAGAAAGAAAGGAAGAAAAGGAAGGAAGGAGGGAGGGAAGAAAAGAGTGACAGAAGGAAGAAAGGAAGGAAGGCAAGAAGGAGGGAGGGCAGGAAGGAGGGAGAGAAGGAAAGATGGAGGGAGGGAAGAAAGGAAGGAGGGAGGGAAGGAAGGAAGAAAAACAGAAGGAAGGAGGGAGGGAAGGAAGGAGGATCTAATGGAGCCATTTCTGTGCTGAGCCCACCAAATCCTGTGTCGAGTTGCTTCCAGCCTCCCCCACATGGACTGTGGACTGATCTGTCTGGAACTTCCTGGCTGGCACTAGTGAGCTCTTCTACCTGTTTCCCAGAGGGAAGGTGTCTTTACCTAAAGCAATATTTCTTTAAAAAACGTTTCCTTTTGCTAATAACCTGGTCCCATCTTATTTCTGTTGATTAAAGCATGTTATTTGGTACCACTCCTGGTAGAGCCTTTCTTCTGGCTTCTTGGGTTACTCCCTGACTCAGGAATCCTTGAATAAAGCCCATAGAGTGGGCCAATTTATACCAATAAATTTTCCTTTTTAATAGATGAAATAAGAAATATGTAAAGAGCTTGACACCTCATATGAGCTATGTAAATATTGGCTAATGTTATTGATCAAGGAAAGAATAAGTCATTGGCGAGCCTACTTTAGTCTAGGAAGAATTATTGTTTTTTGTATATTTTGACACTAGAGAGATCACAGAAAATGTGCTTTTAAAAAAAATCAATGTCAAGTATCCCTGGAGATGAGGTTTCTAATGGCCCTGCTCTTCGAGACTCTCCCTGAAGCAGGACGCGGGGGCTGGGGGCTGAAGGGTGTGTGTGTTATATCGGAGAGAACAGGGCTGTCAGCATTTGTGCTGGACGTGACCTCAGGGGCTCAATTATCAGACCAATGGGCTTCTGGGGCTCCCATTTTACAGGATTGGGGCTGGGGTGTGGAAAAGAACTATATCAGTAAACAGCATTTCAAAATAGTGTTCATAAGGGTGGGGTGGGATAGAGAAAGACAGGGAGGGTGCTTGCTTGCATGTGGCTGACACTGGGTGGATTCTTGGCAGCACATATGGCCTCCTGAGCACCAGTAGGGGTCAGTCCTGAGCTCAGAGCCAGGAATATCGTCTAACAGCAGGTGTGGACCCCTTAAAAAAAGACCTTCAAGACAACCCCCTTATTCCTATTTTAACAGAATTCCTAAATGATGAATAACATTGGAGAATAACATTGGACTGGAACATGGAAAGGTGAAGTCTCTGGAAAGATGAGACAGAGAATTACCTCTAAAAGGCAAATGTGTTCATTAAGGCCATATATACCAGCACCATTGTAAACACATTACCGTAAGAGTGACAACAAAATTTCAATGCACAAAAAGAGAAAGAGGGCAGACATTTTTTCTGTTTGGTTTTTGTTTGTTTGTTTGTTTGTTTGGGTCACACCCGGCAGTGCTCAGGGGTTACTCCTGGCTCCATGCTCAGAAATTGCTCCTGGCAGGCACGGGGGACCATATGGGGCACCGGGATTCGAACCGATGACCTTTTGCATGAAAGGCAAATACCTTACCTCCATGCTATCTCCCGGGCCCCAGCAGACATTTTTTTCAAGCAAATATCTGAATGGGAGAAAGAATAATGAGGGGTGGGTATTGCCTTCTAAAACATTAATTATATAATTATATTTTGAGTTAAGTTAATATATAATATAACATAATAATATAGTAAAGTTAATATAATTAATTTCAAATATGAAAGGAGGTGGATGGAGAGGTAGAGCAGGATTTTAGGCACTGGTCTGATCCCTGGCATAGCATCTGTCCCCTCCAACTCTGCTTGGGCACTCTTGAACACAGAAGCAGGAGTAGCATCTGAGCACTGCTGAGTCCAGAAAACCTCATTTTGGTTTATTGTTTTTGTTTTGTTTTGTTTTGTTTCATTGTTGTTGTTTGGTTGTTTTTTTTTTTGGTTTTTTTTTTGGGGGGGGTCACACCCGGCAGCACTCAGGGGTTACTCCTGGCTTTATGCCCAGAAACCACTCTTGGCAGGCTCGGGGGACCATATGGGATGCTGGGATTCCAACCACTGTCCTTCTGCATTCAAGACAAACACTTTACCTCCATACTATCTCTCTGGCCCCAGTTTATTGTTTTTGTTATTTTGGGGTCACATCTGGCAGTGCTCAGGGCTTATTTCTGGCTCTCCATTCAGCGATTACTCCTGGCAGGGCTGCTCAGGGGACCATCTGGAATGCCAGGGATTGAACCCAGGTTGACTGCGTTCAAGGCAAGTGCCCTACCTGCTATACTATGACTCAGGCCCCAACACTACAATTGTTGAATTTGGTGTATCAGTCTTTCTATAGGGGTGTGTAGTGTGAGTGTGAGTGTGTGAGAGAGATAGAGAGAGGGAAAGTGAGAAAGAAAGAGACAGAGAGACAGAGAGAGGAGGCAAAAGGGAAAGAAGAGCAACAAGTTTGGAAAGAGTGGCAACCAGGGCCAGAGAGATAGTACGGCAGGTAGAAAATTTGCCTTGCACATGGCCAACCCAGGTTCAATCTGCAACATCCCATATGGTCCCCGGAGTGCACCAGGAGCAATGCCTGAGTGCTGAACCAGGAGTA
This sequence comes from Crocidura indochinensis, assembly GCA_004027635.1. Taxonomy (NCBI): domain Eukaryota; kingdom Metazoa; phylum Chordata; class Mammalia; order Eulipotyphla; family Soricidae; genus Crocidura; species Crocidura indochinensis. Next base: position 8,816 of record PVKC010050949.1, read on the forward strand.
ATCCTAGGACCACTCAGTGTGGCCCCAAAACAAACAAAAAAACATTGGCAACCAAAGTGGCTGAGGTACAACATCGCCATCTGCAGCTGTCAGTCATCAGCATAGTTCAAGGGATCCTTGGTTAGTACTCCCCACTTGGACAGAATTCCACTTTGAAAATATTACAGAGTCGGCTCCAGAGGCTGGCTTAGGAGTGGGGCTCAATCTCCAGTCCTTTGTGCCTGGGAGTCCCACCCTCCCTTCCTGGGGGCGGGATTCTCAGCAGACTTGGGCCTGGGCCTCTGGCATGTGTATGTGCCAGGGCCTTCTTAGCCTGGCTCAGGGTGGGGGGGGGGAGCAGGGACTGGGTCCCCCTGCCCCCCTCTTCCTCTTTCCTTTGGATCTCCAGGTGGGTTCCTGGGAGGAGCTTATGGGGCACCCTGGGTTTTCCCCACTTCCATGCTAGCTCCTTCCTTCCTGGGAGCAGGAGTCTAGGCCAGCAAGGGTTTTCTCAGACCTCCGTATGTGCCAGAGGCCTTTTTACACTTGTAGAAGCTTAACTGGGGGTGGCAGATAGCTGCTCAGCTGTACTCAGGTTGTCACTGGCAATTTCATACCAGTCTACATGTCCCAAACATATACCCCTCCCAAACATCAGTACCCCACATTTACCCTTATTAACTTCTGTACTAGATGGTTCTAATCATAGACCAAAGTGGATCTAACAATCCCAAAACTATTTCAAAGGATATAAAATGGACACATACGTCTTTTGAATATTTTATGTGTATTTTCTTTAACAGCTAGAACTCTCTCTATATCTTCTTCTACTGTGACGTCTCTATCCACTTTTATCTTGTCTTTGTGAACTGTTTAGTAAGGAGTGTTGGTGGAAATGTCCCTCAGTTTAGTGCTTATGAGTGAACTATGTCATGGGGATTATTGGTCTTGTTCCTATGGCCTCCATATCCACGGACAATGCTATATGTCATTGATCTTTGTTTGCATAGACACATTAAAATGGGAAAATACTATACATACTGATCAGTTCTTATCTAATAGAGGTAGGAACACACAAATCCTAGTGTAATGGGACCTTACACCCTGATCATTGATACACTGACTTGGCACAGGCCTCAGAAGAATGGGCATCCTCCATTCACGCTGGAACCAGGCAAGCTATCTACGAAGCATCCAAGGTTTTTTACAGCAACATCTGGAAGCAATCCTCTACCAGGGAAGACACTACCAAGGCTCTGACATCGACCTCCTCAAAAGAGACTGATATATCATTGATGGGACTACTGAGAATTCTGTTTATGTGTGATTGATTGTCCTTCCACTGTAACTTTACCCTGTCCTCTTTCTTTGCATCTCTGTTCTCATAATAAAAAAATGCAAAAAAAAAAAAAGAAAATATTACAGGATGATTTTGAGCTTCTGCTTCCAGGTGAATAGAGGAAATTATGTCACGTCAACTCTGACTGCAAGATCTGGATGAAGAAGGACAAACTACAAAATGTGTCATATTTAAGGGAATTAGTCAATGTACCTGTAAGGGGTGATGATGCTCCCTCCCCCCCACCCATAATGACCCCCCCCCGTAACTGACAAACTGCTCTAAGTATAAAAAGGAGAATCTGGCCTTTATTGGGGGAGCAGGGAAAACACTGAAGTAGAGCCTG
>PVKC010050950.1:0-10513 GCA_004027635.1 Crocidura indochinensis
CTCTCTTCTTTTAAAGCCAAGCTGTTGTTTATCCTTGAAGTTGTGTATTGTTCCTTCAAATAGTTCTTTTTTTCTGTCTTTTTCTTTTATTTTTGTAACTTTTTGTTTCTTGTTTATTTCTTATTTGTTCCTTAAAAAAATTTTTTTTGGCCATACCCAGTGACGCTCAGGGGTTATTCTTGGCTCTGCACTCAGAAATCACTTCTAGATTGGGGGAATCATTTAGGATGCTCAAAGTGAGGTCCGTCCTGGGTCAGCCACATGCAAGGCAAACACCTTACTGCTCTACCACCACTCCAGCCCCTGTTCCTTCAAATCTTAACCAGAGTTTGACTGGGTAAAGAATTCTTGGTGCAGTCTTCATTTTTTTTTTGTTTTTTTGTTTTTTTGGGCCACACCCGGCAGTGCTCAGGGGTTACTTCTGGCTGTCTGCTCAGAAATAGCTCCTGGCAGGCACGGGGGACCATATGGGACACCGGAATTCAAACCAATCACCTTTGGTCCTGGACCGGCTGATTGCAAGGCAAACGCCACTGTGCTATCTCTCTGGGCCCGCAGTCTTCATTTCATTGAGGGTTTATATTCTTTCCTTCTTTCTTTTCTTTTTTTGTTTTACTAGACCTCCACCATCCTTTTTGGGCCTGCAAAGTGTTATTTGATGAATCTGCTGTAAATCTCATGGATGCTCCTTTGTATGTAATTTTCCTATTGATCTTGCTTTCAGTATTCTAGCTAGATCTGCTTTCACCATACTGATGGAAATTTATGTTTTGGGATCTTTTTATTTAGGTCCCTTTTTAGATGGTACCTTTTGGACCTCTTGCCTCTGGGTACATGCATTCTAGGAATAGTCTTTCTGTTCCTCTGGGACCCTGATAAGTCTTATGCTATTCTTCTTGATTCATTTCAAAGTATTCTTATCTACTGCTCTTATTTTGAGGCTATTTTCTGTCTTCTGGAGGTTTTCTGCATCTCACTATTTTTGTCCTCAGTTACTGTTATTCTGCTGCTGAAGTTTTCCAGTGAGATTTTTTTTCCATTTCACCTGCCAGTTTTTCTAGTTCTGTCATTCCTGCTCTCATACCCTCTTGTGTTTTACTGGCTATCAGTTCCATTGTTTCTTTGAGCTCCTTAAATATTCTCATAATTTCCTTTATTTATTTATTCTTTTTTTTTGGTTTTTGGGCCACACCCGGTGACGCTCAGGGGTTACTCCTGGTTATTCGCTCAGAAGTCGCTCCTGGCAGGCACAGGGGACCATATGGGGAACCGGGGGATCGAACCGCGGTCCGTCCTAGGTTAGCGCAGGCACCTTATCTCCAGCGCCACGGCCCGGCCCCCTCCTTTATTTTTTTTTGAGGGAGGGGCACACCTGGCAGTGCTCAGGGGTTACTCTTGGCTCTGAATTCAGGAGTCAATCTGGTAGACTTGGAAAATCATACGGTATGCCAGGAATTGAACCCAGGTCATCAGTCTTACCCACTGTATTACTGCTCCAGCCCTTTAACGTATCCTTTTCTGAAGTCATTATCAGAGAGGTTATATAGCTGGTTGTTACTGACTGGGCCTTCAGGGCTACCATCTTGACTCACTAAGTGTGATGGGATTCTGAGTCTCTTTCTCATTGTGGCTTTTGCAGTTGGGAGATATTTTTTTATCTGTTGTTGAGTGGTTAGGTGACTAGAATTGGGATGCTAATGTATATTCTCTATGAGATAGGAAGAAATGAAGGCTCATGAGGCTGCTAGGGTCCAGATCTAGAGAGTGAAATAGTATCTTCTGAGTGTAGCTTCCTAACAAACAGGGATCTGACAGGGTACTTAGTTTCCTTGTGTGCATGTCTCTTCAAATGCTTATGAATTGTTACACTTCTGGGTCTGACTTTCTTTACTCAGCACTGTTTTTTTTGATTACATCTTTACTGTTCTGAGTAGAATTTCTGACCATTATTTTATTTATTTATTTATTTTGGTTTTTGGGCCACACCCGGTGACGCTCAGGGGTTACTCCTGGCTGTTTGCTCAGAAGTCGCTCCTGGCAGACACGGGGGACCATATGGGGAACCGGGGGATCGAACCGTGGTCCGTCCTAGGTTAGCGCAGGCACCTTACCTCCAGCGCCACCGCCTGGCCCCTGACCATTATTTCTATAGTTAGGTGGCCCTAGGGAATGGACTGGCACTGGGCAATGCACATCTGCACCCACAGGGACAGCTGCTTTATTACTCTAGTTCAGGGGTCCTCAAACTCTTTAAACAGGGGGCCAGTTCACTGTCCCTCAGATCGTTGGAGGCCGGACTATAGTAAAAACAAAAATTACGAACAAATTCCTATGCACACTGCATATATCTTATTTTGAAGTGAAGAAACAAAATGGGAACAAATACAGTATGCGGCCCGCGGGCCGTAGTTTGAGGACCACTGCATCTAGTTCCATGGTACTGCCCCCCAGTTGCACTGGATGTCTAGTTCTATTGCTTCATCAGGTATGGACAAGAACATGTCGACTCTTATGTCTAGATATATGCTGGACATTAGATATGTTCAATCTTATTTGGGGGTAGTGTTGAATTATGAAGTTTCCTCTGCCAGTGCTGATAGGGTGAGTATGTATACATGGATGGAACAGATGTTTTATTCATTTATTTATTTGGTTTGGTTTTGGGGTCACACCCGGCAGCCTCAGAGGTAACTCCTAACTCTACGCTCAGAAATCACTCCTGGCAGGTTCGGGGACCATATGGGATGCTGGGATTCGAACCACTGCCCTTCTGCGTGAAGGGCAAACTCATTACCTCCATACTATCTCTTTGATCCCTTATTTATTTATTTATCTATTTATTTATCTATCTTAGTATTTGGGCCACTCCTGCTAGTGCTCAGGGCTTATTTATGCTTCTGTGTCTAGTAGTGATAATAGTAATAATGGTAGTGCTTGGAGGACTATGTGTGGGTGCCAGAATTTAAAAGGGGGTTAGTTGAATGCAAGGCAAACATGGTAATACCTTTACTTAATTTCTCTGACTCCTGTTTGCTACTGTGGTTGATATGTTTTTTTCTCCACACAGAAAGAAGAACCGAAGCAGAGCCTCACCATCCAGATTTTAAAGCCTCTGACAGTAGGACCTTGATGGACCTGCCTATGGACATTGAATAGAAGAATATTACTTCATGTCTTGTTCAGTTTACTAAATTTCTAGAATATTGACTCCAGTTAAGCATTCTCATCTCATAAAAGTTGTTCTTAATTGTCCATGGGTTAAAACTTTGTAGGAAAATTACCAAAGTCTCTTTTGCTCATGGACTAAAAGGATCTTTTTTTCTTTATTCTTTTCATATATACTCAGGCTACAGCCTAGCTCTGGGATGTGGGGGTCACTTCTAGTGTACTTAGGGCTTTGTGAGTCACAGAAAGAAACTGGGCCTCCAGCATGCAGTGTGTGTGTTCATCTCATTGAACCATCTTTTCAGCTCCATCACTGGGCACAAAGATCTTGACCCTATATTGGCCATTTTCATGTTTTGTTACTGGGAGGGAGTAAGAGTTGGGACTGATTCCTAAGCCCTCCTCTGCCTTCAGGTCCATCAAGGAAGAAAGAATTCACACAATCAACAGGGACGATTTGCCTGTCTTCTGGTGGCTTTCAAGAGGGTTTAAAGCCTTCTGAAAATGAAGAATAAGGGCCAGCGAGGTGGCGCTAGAGGTAAGGTGTCTGCCTTGCAAGCGCTAGCCAAGGAAGGACCGTGGTTTGATCCCTCGGTGTCCCATATGGGCCCCCCAAGCCAGGGGCAATTTCTGAGTGCTTAGCCAGGAGTAACCCCTGAGCATCAAATGGGTGTGGCCTGAAAACAAAACAAACCAAACAAACAAAAAAAAAAGAATAATTCAGTGTGACCTTGCAGGCATGAGGGCCTTGAGTTTGATCTGTGGGCCACCTACATATCTAGTGGGATCCCAGCAGCACTGTAATCAATGATCTCTGATGCCACAATAACGTGTGCATCAAGCGTGCACTTTATAGTTACTCCAGCAACAGCAAAAATGATGGGAATGGAGAGAAAAGTAAAACCATAAAAAATCTTTGTTCATAGTGGAACCTGAAACATTTCTTTCCTGGGGAGAATTTCCTATATTTTAGGACTATTAACTATTTTGTCAGTTCAAGAATACTGCTGAGGTATGTGTGCATATGTGCACGCCTGTGTGTGTGTGTGTGTGTGTGTGTGTGTGTGTGTGTGTGTGTGTGTGTGCCTCTCCTACTAATGCTTGGAAGCTATTTTGGGTCTATATTATAGGGTTGGTTATTCCTTGCAATGGTCAGGGGATCAAATAGTGTCAGGAACTTTACCTAGGTTGGCTACATGCGAGGCAAGCAACTTAACCTCTGTACTGTCTCTTCATTGCCTGATTTTTTCCCATTAAATATTTGGGTATTCACCACGAAGAGTGGTGAATGCAGTTAGAGAAATAGCTACACTAACAACTACCATGACAATGTCAATGAGTGAGAAGAGTAGAATGTCTATCTCGAATACAGGCAGGAGGTGGGGAAGGAGGGAGAGGGGGGCATTGGTGGCGGGAAGGTTGCACTGGTGAAGGGGTGTGTGTTCTTTTTATGATTGAAACCCAACTACAATCATGTTTGTAATCATAGTATTTAAATCTATTATTGAAAATAAAAAATATAAATATTTGGGTCACAGCTGGGAATTACTTCTGGCTCATCAGTGTGGAAGGGTAAATGATGAGGAGAGAACATCGTTCTTTGGAGAAGTCACCAGGACACTGCTTCCATTTGTCCCAGCATCTGCTTAGTAGCAGATTTCTCTTGACTTGGACTAAAGGTTCTGAGAGAGGATGACTTTGGCAGTGATCACTTTCTCCAGCACCTCCAGGAGACTGACGCTGTCTAGCAGCATTGCTAGTTAGCACATGGGATGAGAGAACCTCATTCAGATCTGATGCACAAAGAAATTCAGGTGCAAAAAGCATTCAGGGAATATTAATGATGGCTTTAAAGGCCACTTTGCTACAACTCTGGGCTGCCTTGATGTTCATTTCCTCTCCCCCCTCCTCAGCTCTGCCTATTTCACAACTCAGCAACTCCAAGGTGACTGTGCTCTGACTCAGGACTTGAGGGAAGGGAATCAGTACCAGGAAGGGGCTCAGGAGATAGCTTGCTGAGTTGGACAAGTTCCTTCTCTGCTGGCTGAGGGGAAGCAGCGAGAGAAATATCCAGAGGGCAGGAAGGGACTAAGCAGGGCCTGGTCCAAGAGAGCAGGAATGGGCCACTGCCTGGCCTCTGCTGCCCCCAGAGCAGCACCCGCAGTATCTCCGGGATGCAGGCCTGATCAGAAACAGCGGGCAAGCCGGACAGCTGAACTTCTGCTGGGCCAAGGCATCACTGAAGACAGAAAAAGAGGGTCACTGTGATTATGGGCTCAGTGGGCAGCACACATGCCTGAGGCTGCTGGTGGACTTATCAAACCTTTAAGATAGAAGTGGGGGTGGCGGGGGGAGAGAAGAGAAGGTGTGGAGCTCAGGGAGAGTCCATGGTACATGCACTATAGGTTGGGAGTGAGGGTGAAGGGACCCCTATGTCTCCATTGTTCCCTTCTGCATCAAGAACTACACTAGATGGAGCCTGGCAGACTGTGACTTTATGGCTTTGGGGATGCCAGTGTCCTTGTGGACATCTCCAGGTTGAGGCACAGCCAAACTACAGAGTCTTGTACAGCAGTGTCCAGAGGCCATTTTCCAAAGGCTTGCAGTTTGTCTAGATTTAGCCAAGCACCATCCAGGAATGAAGAGGTCCGTCATCTGCTGTGAGGTCAGCTGTTCTGGGTAAAGGTCTGGCTGCAGTGAGCTCAGTTCTGATTGCCAAAGACCTGGCCCCAGCCTGTGGGGGTGTAGTGTGGCTCAGTCACAGGCTGAAGAAGCAGACCCTTGAGCTATCAGTACATTTGGGAACACAAAGGCCAATGGTGACTCTTAACAGGAAGTTAGAAGGATCTCAACGGACACAAACAAGTTGGCACTCTTAAAATAGACATGGTGTGTGGCTTCAGGCTTGCCATTATTCCAGCAATCTATTCAGCCGCTTTCTTTTCTTTTCTTTTCTTTTCTTTTTTTTTTTTTTTTTGGCTTTGGGGCCACACCCAGTGACACTCAGGGGTTACTCCTGGCTATGCACTCAGAAATAGCTCCTGGCTTGGGGGACCATATGGGATGCCGGGGGATCAAACCACAGTCTGTCCTAGGTTAGCACGTGCAAGGCAGATAGATGATGCCCTACTGCTTTTGCCACCACTCCGGCCCCTGTACAGCTGCTTTCTGAGAGAACCCCCAGCTTGCCTCTGCTGTGCTATTCCAGATCTCCAGGACTCACATCAGCCTAACAGGCTTCTCCTTCCTTCTCTGCTAAGGTGGGATCCAAGAACAAGCTTTCTAGTAAATTCATTTCACACAAACTAGCCTGAAGGATGAGATGAAAATAGTGGATGTCCTACAGGTAGGTCCAAATCTGCATGCCTCAGGTATGACTGCATCTGAAGAAAATGGAGGTGACCCACTGGATTGGGGAGCAAAGAGATGTGGTTCAAGGGTCTGACCTGGCTGCTATTCGGTTGACTGGCCTCTTGAGAACTATGTAAAGCACCGTGATTTGACAGCACACAAGCCTTCAATAGCCCCTGGATACTGGCCTGAGCAAATAGGAACTCACTTGGCGCTAAAGCTTGTCTTCTCATCAGTCAGGCAGGGTGACCAGCACCTGTTGTGCTGACTAACTTTCTCCAGCTCATATCCAAGAAAAAAAAAACAAAACTTTTCTTGTGGGACCGCATGGGGTGCTGGGGATCAGACCTAGGTTGACTGCATGCAAGGCACGCAAGCACCCTACCTGTTTTACTATGGTCCCAACCCTACCTGGGGAATCTTGACCTAGGTAATTAGTCACAATACAGTGCTAGTTTCCTTTCAGCAGGGATGTTTAATACTGGTATAATGGACTGAAGAGAGTCGGGGAAAGGGGGAGTGGGGCTGTGTGTGTGGTGATGTTTGATATGAGAAACCTTTCCTATGAATATTCTTATGTTGCCTCTTTCCACCAGTTCCAATCACAGGTCTGCTTTCTCCTTTAGGTCTCTATTCCATCTGTATCCTGAGGGTCTAGCAGGCGCAGATTGAACCCTGACCTCTCTCTCCTTGGCAGTCAGGCATCAGGTGGTTTTTACAGCATAGTGTCCTCTAATCAAATCACACAATTTTTTAGCACCTAGACCTACATGAAACTTCCCAGTACGGAAAACCCTGGTCAAGACTTTCCTTTGGCACAGAGCGTTTATATGGTTGCCTTCTTCCTGATCCCCAAAGGCAGTCCATGCCTGCTTGGAGGATTGCAGCTCTAAAGGTCAAAGAGAAGTTTGCTGCTTCAGGTCCCCAGGTCTGGGTTGTCTGTAGAACCACCATTGGAGGCCAAGGTTAATGATGTTTGTCATTTCTTCCCCATGCCTGCAGACCTGCTGCTGTCAGCAGGGACTCACAGCCATTGCCAGCCAGGCTTGGCTTCATTACTTCCTACAGTCTTTATATAATTACCTCCCAAACTGGAAATGGTGTCCAAAGTTTCAGACTCAAGCCAGGTTCACTATAATAGGTATGGTTTACCTTTCCCCTAAACTTATGAAAATTTATTTATTTTTTATCAAACCCCCATCCCCAAACCTTCTACATAGTACCACTCTGCTAACGGCAAGCAATGAGAGTGAAAGAGGTCATGCCAAGGATAGCAAACGCTTTCTAGATATCAGGCACTTATCCATGGCTCCTTAGACACTCATTTAATCTTCCAACAAAGTGCAAGGCAGGTGCTTTCCCTATACTAGATAAGAGTTTGGATCTCTGAACAGTTGTCCAATTGCCAAAGACTTTGGTCCCTTGATTGGTTCAGACAGCACAAGGGATATCTCACGAAGTAGAGAACTCCAGAATGGGATCTAGAAGTCTGTGGAATGGAAGAAATCAGATTTCAGAGGATGGAGAGGAGGCTCCATGTCACTTTTAGAAAAGTGACATTTGTCCTGGGCTCATGTAGCTTGGACTTTTATTGGAAACCGGATGCAGACATGTTTTTCATTGTCAGTGCCATCCCAACCTACTCAGGTTGCTCTGAGGAGGAAAAAATATCAGTTAAGACTAGAAATACTAGATAACATAGACTCTTGGACATAAATGTTTTGTGTTCCACACTGGCAGAGGTGGGGGGGGGGTTAGTCCTGGCTTTACACTCAGGGGTTCTCTACACTCTTGGCAAAATTCAGGGGGACATTTGGGGCACTGGGAACTGAACTCAAATCTGCAAGACAAGCACCTTATCCATTTACTATTTCTCCAGATCTCATACACAAACATTTAAAAGGTGGCAGGGGAGGCTTGAAATAGAAATACTAAAAGTAATATAGATATTTGTCTCTTCGAGAAGCTTATGCCAGGAAGCCACCTATCTAAAGGAAGTCTATCTAAAGTGTGTCTGAATTATCTTGCCATCTCTTGTACCCAGAGCAATCATGCATTCTTACTTCCATTGCAAACTGACAATTTCTTTTCTGGGGGATTGTGGAGTATTTCAGAGGTCAATCCATTGTATAATCAATGCGAGTTCTATGTATCTTGAAAGTTGTTTGACACACAAAGCATTTAATTTCATCTGATAGTTTTTGTGAGTGTGTGTGTGTGTGTGTGTGTGTGGTTTTTGGGTCACACCTAGCAGCGCTCAGGGGTTACTTCTGGCTCTACGCTCAGAAATCGCTGCTGGTAGGCTCGGGGGACCATATGGGATGCCAGGATTCAAACCATAGTCCTTCTGCATGAAAGGCAAACACCTTATCTCCATGCTATCTCTCTGGCCCTTATGATAGACTTTTTTTTTTTTTTTTTTGGTTTTTGGGCCACACCCAGCAGTGCTCAGGTGTTACTCCTGGCCTTACGCTCAGAAGTCGCTCCTGGCAGGCACGGGGGACCTTATGGGACACCGGGATTCGAACCAACCACCTTTGGTCCTGGATCAGCTGCTTGCAAGGCAAACGCCGCTGTGCTATCTCCCCGGGCCCTATGATAGACTTCTTAATTGAACTCCTATGAGTTCTCCCTCCCACCTGCCCCAACTCCCTTAAACTACAAGGACATCTCTATGCCTGAGGTCTCAAGTCACTTAGGTTTCTAGATATTTTATCTTTCCTCACCTTGCTATGGTTGGGTGGAGGAGTAGGTTAGAGCACAGGATGGGGACAGGGTCTGAGTAGACAAACACAGGCAGACAGTGCGAGACTCAGTTATTGAAATACTAGCTGCCTTATTTCCTTACGGCGCTTATCCACAAGACAGTTACAGTTCAAGTGGTAGTGAGCCACTTCAGCTGGTCCCTGGCCATGCTGGAACAGGCCCCAGTGAAGTTTATTGTTGCCTCTCTGTCTATATTCTGAGAAGCACCTTCCCAGCTTTTTACCCATAGTGAAGTGCAAACTAGGTGGCAGATGGCTCAGACTTTCTCTCCAAATTTTTTCTTTTGAGACAAATCGTTCTTGTAAGAAAGTTACTTCCCAGCCTCTTGTATTCAAGGTATTTCATCACAGTATGAGTCCTCAAGGATAAATGTGCCCTTGGATGGAAATATTCCATATGACAGAACCACAGCACTTGTGCAATGCTGTTACCCAGTTGCTCCGGGCAAGTCTGGACTCACTGCGCCTTACTTCACCTTCAAGCTTCAGTCCTGGCACACTGCCCTCATTAGATCATAAGGAAGGACACAGCCTTTCTTTGGAAGAGTCTTTTCCTCACAAGCCTTGGTTGGCAAGAATTTTTCGTTGAACTAAAGGAGGCAGCTTTATGGTCTGGACATATTTACTTGTTTTTCTTAAGAGAAACAACCACATGTACAGGGTCAGATAGATAATATAGGGCTTAAGGAGCCTGCCAAGCAAGATAACTGACTCAGGTTTGAGCCCTGGCACTGCTGAAAATTGCCTGGAGTGATCCTGAGTACAGAGAAAGAATAAGCCCCGAACACTACTGAGTATGACCCCCACATCCAAAATACTTAAGTAAACATTTACAGTGCATTCCTTGGGATAGGGCAAGGAAAACAATCTGATATTTGTAAATACTAGGAAGCAGAGTATTTTGGAGGGCTGGTCTAAATAACGGACTTCATTAACTTGTACTCTTAGCTCAAAATACCAGAATCTTAATTTTCTATGTCCACTGAAGATGTATCCTCATACCCTATGTTTTGCTGACCAAGTTGTGACCCGCGTTTCCAATCTCTACAAATGACAATGATCAATGGCAATGGGTGCAAAGTACCACAGTGTTTCTTATATTTTTCAAGCATGAATTTGAATTAAATTTCCAAGTAGGCACGAATTAAAACAGAAAAGAAATGGAGGAGGGGTGTCTAAGCAACCACATCTTCCCTGGAAGAGAAGAGGAAGCCATGAGAGGTGAGTCATAG
>PVKC010050951.1:0-10382 GCA_004027635.1 Crocidura indochinensis
TTGATATACAGTTATTTATAATAGAGTTGTTTAAGGCATCCAATGTTTCAACACCAATCTCATATCCAGTATTTTCTCCCTCCACCAGTGTCACAGTTTTCCTTCCCCATAGCTTGCGGCTTTGGCAGGCATATAACAAATTTATTTCATATGACTTGTTCCAGAAGAACTTAAAGGAATGGCAAATGGAATTATCAGAAACTAAACCAATAAAAGTCAATTTGTGATGATTGATTGCCAAGCAATTTAACCAATATAAATAAGGCATTGATTTGTTATTGAAAATGTATAAAATCTATTAGCAAGATAGCAATAAACATACCTTTTTTTTGTTTTGTTTTGGGGTCACACCTGGCAGTGCTCAGGGGTTACTCCTGGCTCCATGCTCAGAAATTGCTCCTGGCAGGCACGGGGGACCATATGGGGCACCGGGATTCGAACCGATGACCTTTTGCATGAAAGGCAAACGCCTTACCTCCATGCTATCTCCCGGGCCCAAAACATACCTTTCTTAATCTAGTAGAGGGCTACCCTATGCACCATTAGTAAATTCCATACCCAATGCCATAGTTCTCTGGTCCCTGTAAAACTCATATTAAGACTACAAATCCCCTAACTATTGCCTGTCCACAAAGATCTGTATCATTCCTTCCAATCTGAATGATAATCTAGCTGGATAGAATATTTTTGATGAAGTGTTCATTTCACTGAGCTTTTTGTATTATATCCCTCCATACTCTTCTGGTTGGTAGTTTCTTTTGATAGATCTGCTATTCATTGTATGGGCTTTCCTTTGTATGTAAATTTTATTTTTGGATCTTGATTGTTTCAATATTCTATTTTTATCTTTGAATTTGGTCATCTTGAGTATAATGTGTCTTGGAGTTTTTCTAGCTGAGTGTATTTTCACTGAGACCCTTCTAGTCTCTTAGATCTCATGCCTCTAATACTCAACTCTGGGAAATGCATATCGACAATTCCTTAACTATTTAACTACTAAATTAAAATTTTAAATATTTCTTTAAGAATTTCTTCATCACATTTCCTTCCTGTTCTTTGATAGTTCTGCCTTTTCTTATAGTGTTCCTCTTAAAGTCTTCCCATGCTGTTCTCCCCTCGCCCAGATTATTTCTACCTTCTACCTAGTGTTTTCCTCCTTCTCATCATGGAAATACTCAATTTTTTTCATTCACCTTCTGTTATTCTGTTATTCAGAGCTTCTATTGACTCTTTTTTTTCCTTGGTTTTTGGATTCCACCTGGTGATGCTCAGGAGTTACTCCTGGCTATCCACTCAGAAATCGCCCCTAGCTTGGGGGACCATATGGGTCACCAGGGATCAAACTGTGCAGTTCTTCCTAGGCTAGCATGTGCAAGGCAAACACCCCATCAACTGCGCCAACACTCCGGCCCCCTTTAATTGACTTTTTAATATCACCATATTCTTAATTTTTGTCATTTCTAATTGTAATAGTTCTTTTAATTTCAATTCTCATACTTTCTTGTGCTTTGCTGACTACCTGTGCTATTGTTTCTTTGAATCCATTGAATATCCTCATCAGTGTCACTAAAGACATTGTCTAAGGATTTACTTGATTATCTTCATAATACTGTTTCCAATCATTAAGCTTGTCAGACTTCTATGTGTTTCCTCATTGGTTTTCTAGTATCCTTGCTGTGCTGGGGGTAAATCTTGGACTTAACCCCTATGGGAGATGCTGAGGGATTAGGCTGGAGTTGCTCTCTTCATCAAATGACAAGAAAAATAACTGAGTGTCCTGTAGTTTGCTGAGTAGGTTTGTTGTACTGCAGGAGTGGTGATAGGGGTCCTTATTGGCACAAATAAGATTTGGAGGCTGCTGGGAACTATCCCAGAGAAAGAGTGATTCTTCTTCCCAACCCATTCCAGATTAGGCCCAGTGATGTCAGTAGAAACCAAGTCAGGAACTGTGATATATCTGACTCAGTCCTTTTGATCTCTCCAGAGAAACTGGCAACACATGGTAAAGTAGAGACCTGAGTCGATCTGTTGGACTAGAGTGGACAGCTAGAATCACTGGGGAGCTGAGTTCCTGTTTCAGAAAGTTCCCTTCTGTTCTCTGGCCAACACTTTTCCTGCTCCTCTCTTCATTGTCCTCCTCACCTTTAGCCTCCTCCATCCTACTCAAGACAGTCTCTGATTTCCTTCCCTGGCATCTCTATACACTTGCCAGCTCAGGACTGAGAACTTGCTGCTTTTTATGAACTTGATTCAAGTGGCCCTCCAGTTCACATGATGCTGAGCTTACAGTCCATCCATCTGGCATGGGCTGTGCCTACCATAACCCATCCCAGGATTTTCTGGTTGAGGAAGGAAGGAGACTTGACCTCCCCACATCTCTTGTAACTTTCTCTCCTCTCCATCCATTTACATCTGCCCTGGTTCTCCAGATAGTGTTTGGGAGCAAAGATCCAATACCCCAGGCTTTGAGACGATTCTGCAGGAGCTCCTGGTGTGGGACAAAATGTTTTGATCATGATGTGGGACAAAATGTTTATCAGCTCCCTCCTCTGGCCTCCCTTTGTTTTTAAAGTACAGTATACAATACAGTATACAGTGACTGGGTTTGAGACCAGGGAGGCAGAGTTGGGGAGTAAATCTCTGACATTTGCAAAGAAAAACTAATGGATGTTTGTCAGTCCTGAGGAAGATCTCATACCCCAGTCAAGTGAAAGCCTGTAAGATCACTGAAAGCCTGTAAGATCACTAAAGGTTCTTTCCTTTTTTTTTCCTTTCTTTTTTTCTTAGTTTTGTTTTTGGGTCACACCTAGTGGTGCTTAGAGGTAGGCATGGGGTACCATATAGGATACCTGGAATCGAACCTGGGCCATCCCGGATCAGCAAATGCCTTACCATTGTGCTATCTCTCTGGCCTGGTTCTTTTGCTTTTGGGCCACACTTTGCAGTCCTTAGGGTTTACTCCTGGCTCTGCGCTCAGAAATCACTCCTGAATGGTTCAGGGTACCATCTAGAATGCCGGGGATCAAGCCCAGGTTGAATACATGTAAGGCAAATACCCTACCTGCTGTGCTATCGCTCAGGTCTCATCTCTGAAGGTTCTGAGTTCAAGAACTCAGAACCCCATCTCTGCAATCATCTCTTTCATGAACATTGTTTCCAGCCCAGACTGATAGTCTTCAAGGCTCCCATGCTCTCTCTCTCTTTCTCTCTTTTTCTTTCTCTACTCCCCTCCCTCCCTCCTTCCATATTTATCTCCATCTCTTCTCTCCATCTCTTTTTGGAGGAAGAATGCAGAGTTTTCCTATGCAACATGGTATGGTTGCTCAACAGAGACCATTGGGTCCCAGCAATGTGGGGCAGGGTTTTAGGGCAAGGGCACCGTTGTGGACTTTCTATGCTGTGGTCTCACACAAAATGTTTATCCAGGAAAGAGGGAGATCCAAGTTCGCTCTCCTTTTCCTGCACCCTTGGAACATCCAGAAACTGGCTTGTACCCCAGTTGGATGAAGCTCTGGCCCCAGGTGCCTCAGTGGGTTTCGACTTGCTCTGGTCTGTGTGCCCCTGGCACCCTTGCTGTTGGGGCAGGCTACTGAGGAGCAGAGCAAGAAGCAGATCCCAAACCAGAGATTCCACACAGAGAGGATTTCAGGGGGTGTTATCTGCAGAAACATGTCAGGGGATTAAGAGGATAGATATGTTGATGGACGGGGAACCCTTCTGCTAAGTGGGTACATGGACTCAAAAAGCCTGTGTGAAACCTGACCTTAGGAAGCTCCAGAACATACAGAACACCCAGAGTGGTCCCACCCATGAGGCTGGGAGACTAGCCCATTGTCCCCATCCCATCTCAGGCATTGTCTGGGACACACCCAGGGGAGAAGGGTGGCTCCCAGGCCCTCTGGACACCGCAGCCATCAGAACCAGCACTGGGTACTGAGGGCTAAGCAGAGACAAGGAGACTCAGCCTGAACCTGCTCTCTTTCCTGAGTCCCTCCCAAACCTACCAAGACTTCCTTGTCCCTCTTCAGAATAAACCAGGGAAGAGCAGCCAACCAGGAAGGTTGATGGTGGCTGGCTGCAAAGGCGGGGATGAGGTCCAGTGCTTTATTACACCTCTCTCTCTCTGATGGCTCAAGCTCCCCCCCAAAAAAGGAAAACTAAATTCACCATCTAAACTGTTTTCTGTGGGAGCAGGAAACTGATTCCTAAAATTTCTTGCTCCTGGTCCCTTTGCTGGAAAATCTGAGACTGTCTTTGGAACTGCCTTCAGCAGACAGAGCTAGCAGCTGCTGTGGGGATAGTATGACTGGTTCCAAGAGGAGAAAATCACAGTTAATGGGCGGGGGTTGAAATTAGAAGAGGGCAGGTGGGGTGGGATGGAATAGAACAAGGCAGGAAAGGGCCCTTATAGCCTGGAAGGGAATGGACTCTGTCTCTCATCAGAACAACCTGCTCCAAATCTGTATTACCTTCAGTTTCTAGCCCTGAGGAGAGGGCCCTGGGACCTACTGTTCACTTAATAGGAAAAAGCATTTCAATTCAGTTCCTCTCTGGAAATCTACCTTACTAAGCAAATAAACAGAGAATATCCCCAAGTACACCAGAGGTTACCAGTTCCCCCCTCTGGGCAGCATCCCGCTCCCAAGTCTAGAGGTTCTGGGAAAAGTCAAGATGTGTTTCAGGGGCCCAGGAGATAGCATGGAGGTAAGGCGTTTGCCTTTCATGCAAAAGGTCATCGGTTCGAATCCCGGTGCCCCATATGGTCCCCTGTGCCTGCCAGGAGCAATTTCTGAGCATGGAGCCAGGAGTAACCCCAGAGCACTGCCGGGTGTGACCCAAAAACCAAAAAAAAAAAAAAAAATGTGTTTCAGACACAGCTCAGTAGCTTTTGCCTCCAAACTGCTGGGGTTCTGGTCACTAATTCTGGGGTTCCTGGTTCCCTGGCCCAGCCAGGCCAGGTTACTCAGCTGGACTAGACTGTACCTGCTCTACTAATTCTCTCTAGCTCCCACACTTGGTTTGTTCATGTGCTCTGAGGTACAGATCAACCCCGACCTGGACTTGTGGGGCCATTCCCTATGAGTGCAAAAGCCAACATGGACCAGTTAAGTGATCTGGGGCAGGAAAAAAACGGGACCTGGGTTGGCCATGCTACTCTATCCTTCTGCTACCTGGAGTCAAGCAGGGTCTGGTACTTCTCTGAAAAAAAAAATTTGCTAACTTGGTGCCGGAGAGATAGCACAGCAGTGGGGCATTTGCCTTGCAAGCAGCAGATCCAGGACTGACAGTGATTTGAATACTGGTATCCCATATGGACCCTGCGCCTGCCAGGAGTGATTTCTGAACGCAGAGCCAGAGTAACCCCTGAGCCCCACCGGGTGTGACCCAAAAACAAACAAACAAACAAAAACTATACTAACTCATAAGTGAAAGTACAGCAGGTAGGGTGTTTTTCTGGCATGCAACTGAGAAGGGTTTAATCTCTAGCATCTCACATAGACCCCTGAGCACTTCTAGGAGTAAATCCTGTGTGCAGAGCCAGAAGTAACCCCCAGAGCATTGCCAAATATGACTCCAGAAACCAACAAACAAACAAACAAAAAACCTGTGCTGATTCATGAATTTGCACTCTGGGGAATAACAGAATTACTCCAAGTGATGCTCGGGTAGCTGTGAATTCTGGGTATTCAACATGGAGCATTCCAGGCATGAGCTCTCTCCCCTACCAAGAGTTCGATATTGGATGTGGGAAGAGAGTGAGAATGAGTTTGACTTCAAAAGACAGTTGGTGCCATTTGCCCAAGCCCCACGACACCTCTTTCTGGTCCTGCCATACTTTAAAAGGCCATCATTCTTTTTTCTCTATTTGTTCCAAACACTGAGTGGGGAAGTAAGATCCTTCCTGCCAGCAGCTTGTTCCAGAGCTGGCAAGTTGGCTTCCGGAGCATAGGGAGGACTGGGGGATGCCCAGACCACCATCTGTTGGAACCACCACACTGAGCCCAGCACCAGCCCACCCCTAGGACCCCATCCACAACTTTTGGCTGCTGTCTAGTCTGGGGAAGTCCGTGCCTGGGCTAGATGACCTCACAGCTGTGCCGCCTTCTTCTCCGGGGACTGGAGTTTCTGTCTCTCTCGGGAGGCCCATCCGGCTGCAGGGCAGAGGCCTCACTGTCCTTCACCACCAGCAGATCACAGCGCCCAGCTGGTGCCAGCAATTAGCAAAAGACACTCAAACAGGCATATGTTTGTATGTGGCTGCTGGACTGGCCCCCCAAGTTTAGATGATGCTTGCCAGCTCTGTCATTTCTCACTGACAGTTCTAGAGAAATCAATGTTCCTAGGTGCAGGGGAGCACAGCAGGTAGGTGGTTTTGCCAAAAACACTTGTTGAAAAAGGCTAAAAGATATCAACAGAGTGTGCGTTCTCTAACCCAACTCCAAGGACAGAAGCACAACTTGTGGACCTGAGATAGAGCTTCCTGGACTGCACATGGGCTGAGCATAGACTTTCAGTGAGCAGCACCACTCAGGGAGAGCCCCTGAGCACCACCAGGTGTGACCCCAAACCAAAAATAAAGCAATGCTCATAATAATAGAGCCTGTTTTGGTGAGGAGTTGATTCAGAAGAGTCTATGATTTCTGAGTTTTCTTCAGCGCTATTGCTGCCTGTGATTGGTGGCTTTCACTTCGGACAACGTCCTGCAGGTCTAACCATATTGCATGCGAAAGCATTTCCCTGCTTTTTAACACTGAGCCACATTCGGTTGTGTGCATACACACCTCTACGATCATGTTTGATTGTGTTCCAGCACATGTAATGTATGTGTGGACCATATTTGATAATGCCTTCACTCTTGGATGAGTGCCTTCTCTTCTTTACTATTATGTATGTGGATGGATACAGAAGACTTTTAGGATTCTGCTTTTGAATCCATTCTTTGGAATCTATATCCCAGACTTGGAATTGTGGAGTCCTGTGGAGTTTCTATTAATTCTTGGTGGAACCAATATCCAGTCTCTCCCAGGGTCTGGACCATTTGACATTCCCACTGACAGTGAACTCAGGCTCTGGTTTCTCCACATCTTCATCAGAAATAGCTATTTTGGTCCTTTGTACATTTCTGTATTTAGTTGGGGGGAGCAGTAGAGTTTTAGGAGTTCTAGAAGCTCTCCGATGTATTTATTACTTATCAGCCATATGACTTCAAATATTTTCAAATATTGTACAGGTTATCTTTTCATTCTATTGATAGTGTCCTTTAATATACAATTTTTTTTGGTTTTTGTGTAACACCTGGAAGTGCTCAGGTGTTACTCCTGGCTCAATGCTCAGAAATCGCTCCTGCAGGCTCAGGGGACCATACGGGATGCCAGGAATCAAACCACCATCCTTCTACATGCAAGGC
The DNA here is from genome assembly GCA_004027635.1 of Crocidura indochinensis. Classification (NCBI taxonomy): domain Eukaryota; kingdom Metazoa; phylum Chordata; class Mammalia; order Eulipotyphla; family Soricidae; genus Crocidura; species Crocidura indochinensis. The sequence continues at coordinate 7,409 of PVKC010050951.1, forward strand.
AAGCACCCTACCTTCATGCTATCTCTCTGGCCCTAATATACATTTTTTTTGGTTTTTGGGGTCACACCCAGCAGTGCTCAGGGGTGACTCCTGGCTCTGCACTCAAAAATTGCTCCTAGCAGTCTCCGGAGACCATATGGGATGCCAGGAATCGAACCACCATCCATCCTGGGTTAGCCATGTGCAAGGCGAACACCCTACCACTGTGCTATCTCTCTGGCCTCTAATAAACAATTTTTAAAAATTCTTCTTTTGGGGTCAGCGAGGTGGCGCTAGAGGTAAGGTGTCTGCCTTGCAAGCACTAGCCAAGAAAGGATCACGGTTTGATCCCCCGGTGTCCCATATGGTCCCCCCAAGCCAGGGGCAATTTCTGAGCGCTTAGCCAGGAGTGACCCCTGAGCATCAAATGGGTGTGGCTCAAACCCCCCCAAAAATTCTTCTTTTTTTTGTTGTCTTGGGGTCATGCCCAGAGGTCCCTGGGGGACCATACAGAGTTGGGAACTGAGCCTATCATGTGCTTTGACCTTTTGAACCATTTCCCTGCCCTCCCCAAATTAATTTCCATTGTCTGGGATTGAACCCATGACCTCCTTACATGAAAGTAAGTATTCTACCACTTAGCTACAGACTCCAGTCCTGAAATACACACACACACACACACACACACACACACACGCACGCGCACGCACGCACACACGCACGCACGCACGCGCGCTCGAATTTTTAATTATCAAGAGGCTGATTTCTCATGTTTTTTTCTCACCTGTCTGTGACTTTGGTTCACAGCCACGAAATCATTGTCCAGCCTAATGTCATAAAGCTGTTATCCTTCATTTTCTCCTAAGAGTTGCGTCATTTCAGGACTTCTATTTAGGACTTGGTCCATTTTGAATTTATTTTATGTATATGGTGTTAGGCCAGGACCTGACTTCATATCTTTGCTTGTGGATCTTCAGTTGACTTAAAATTATTTGCTATAGAGACAGCCCTCTGTCCCTGGTTGGTCTCAACTCATCTGAGACCACTAACCATATATATAAAGCTTTACTTCTTGCACTTCTTTTACACATTGTGCATTGGCAGTTGAAACTATGGAACTACAGAGACTCCGAGCAAGGTCAGAGAATTGAGGCCAAGGGTCAGAACACTGCATGTTCAGCATTCCATGAGGGGGAAGTCTCATCTGCCAGGCTCTACCTGAGGAGCTGTCCAATTGTGTGTTTGTGTATGTGTGTGTGTTAGCAAATACACACATGAGTTTTAGAACAGTAACGTGGGCAGAACAAGCAAGGAAGCATACAGAATGGGCTCATGTGTGATGTATACTGGATAGAAGACCCTTAACTCCTGAGTCAGGCACCAGGACTACCCACAAAGTGATAAGGTGATGACATCTTTTATGTGCCCCAATGTGCAAAGACAGCGGTCAGCCTTAAAGGTGAACACGTGTGACTGTGTGCGAACCCTACCTGTGGTCTCTCTTTCCAGTCCTGGTCCAGCCTAGCCACCCCCTTGCTCTGCCCCCATCTCCCAGGCTCCTGTTCATCTCTGCCTCCCTCCTGCCCTTCTCTGACCTTGGGTGCCTGCTCCAACTAGGCTCTGCCTGTTTTCCTAAAGGAAGACCAAGCAAGATGGCATTCCTTCTTCCTGGCTCACAACTGTGCTGTTGAGACCCCTTGAGCCTGGGAACTCTGTTTTTTTGTATTTGTTCGTGTGTGCATGTGAGTGTGAGTATGAGAGTGCAGCATATGTGGATGTGTACATGTGTATGTATGTTTGTGTGAACATGTGTATGAGAATCTATATGCATATATGTGTGTGGGAGTATAAGCGTATGAGTATATTGTGTGCTTATGAGTATGTGAGTACATGCATGTGTGTTTTTGTGTGTGCTTGCATATATGTATGAGTGAGCATATATGTATGACTGGTTAGATGTGTGTGTATTCCTCAGCTCGGTAGTTGCTCGATATATTTTGCATCCAGTTCAGGAGGAAGCGAAGACAGAAGTGCTAGGTTGTGACTCTGGAGAATTCAGCCCGAACTGAGGCTCTGAAGACGGATCAGCCAGTTCCTGAGGGTATTTAGGAAACAGCAAACAGATTGGGTCCAAGTCCCACTGCAATGTAAAAATGACATTTTCATTCTGCGAAAGGGGGACTGCATTGCACACGCTTTTCTGCAGTACTGGGGAAGTCAGGAGAAGCAAGTGGAGGGGGGCGGGTTTCTGGGTGCAAGAGCCCTGACCAGTCTGGGCTCTAATTCCCCTTTGACCTCATGCCCCCAGGGGTCAATGCTACCAGATTTGGAAAGTCATCACTTCCAGATGCCAATTGCTCATTCGTCCCTGTCCCCTCCCTCTGCAGGAATTCAAGAGGCTCTGATCACAACACACACACACACACACACACACACACACACACACACACACACACACACACACCACCCAACCCCTTTCCATAGGTGCAAACTGCCTAAAGGGACCAGAGCTTTTCGCCTTTTCGGGGGGGCTCCAGGTGGGGTGCCCCAGTGGCCCGGCTGGCTCCCCGCCTGCCTCCCTCCCACCTCCCAGGCTGCCTCCCTCCCACCTCCCAGGCCGAGGTCCATCCTGCCAGCCCGGTCCCAGCAGGTGCTCTCTAATTAGCAATCTCTTCATTTCCAATCAAAGCATGAGCAGCCCCCCAAAGCCCCATCTTTAGGAGGGAGCCAGCAGTGGCTGGGGATGCGTGGGGTGGGGTGGGGGGGATAATTGTCTTCGCCAGTGGCGGCAGTAAGCGGGCTGGCTAATTCATTATTGTAATAACTTTGCCCGTCCTTGGGGAGGTGGCTGGGTGGAGGGGAGGGGGAGAGAGGGGGAGGGCTGCGGAGCCAGAGGGTGGAATGAGGTGAGCGGCCAGGGGGGCACAGGGGTGGGGCCCCATCAAGCCAATCAGAGAGGCCTACAAGCGCCCCTCTCTGCCTACCGCCTCCTCCT
>PVKC010050952.1:0-10494 GCA_004027635.1 Crocidura indochinensis
TCTCAAAATAAATTTCAATCATGGTTTTGGTGAGATTTGGCTCAGTTGAAAAAAAAGGTTGCCGACCACTGATCTAGTTCATTGACTTTTTATTACTTATCTTAGTTATTTCCTACAGAAATGTTACCAAATCTTTTCTTTTTAAGTTTTACTTCTTGGGGTCCGGGAGATAGCATGGAGGTAAGGTGTTTGCCTTTCATGCAAAAGGTCATCGGTTTGAATCCCAGTCCCCCATGCCTGCCAGGAGCAATTTCTGAGCATGGAGCCAGGAGTAACCCCTGAACGCTGCCAGGTGTGACCTCCCCCCCCAAAAAAAAAGTTTTACTTCTTATTCTCAAAGAGTTCTATTCAGGGGGATGATCTTCCTTCCTCTTTCACATAAAATGTCATTAGACTCAGGCCCTCTCAATTTCTTCTAACTGCAATTTACCCTTACTTATTGCTACTTTTTAATCTCCAAATCATAGTTTGATTGCCTTTTCTTGGTGTGTCTGCCCTTTGTCATTCACTCCTAATAAAGTCATCAGATATCTGTTTTCTAAGCTTCAATGGTATTGTAAATATAATCACTATTACAATAATAGGTTTGGGTGATAGAGCTTAAATTTACTGATATACACCAAGTATAGCTTAATTTTTAGTAAGTAAACATAGCCTGGATTACTTTTAGTTCAACTATTATAATAATAATGCATTTATATTGCACAGAACAAAAAACTTACAAAGAGGAATCAGCATTCTTCTACTCCTAGGCTAGCTACCTAGCTTTGTATGGTTGATCCCCAGCATCCCATTTGGTTTTCCTAGTCCACCAAGAGTGATTCTACATGCATAGTTAGGAGTATTCCCTGAGCACCACTGGCTGTGGCCCTCAAACAGACAACAAAAATAACAATATTCTTAGGTACTAATAAAAAATCACATATATTCTAACTTCCTTCCCTTTAATATAAAGATATCACATACATTCTTAATTTAACAATAAGTTTTAGAAATTATCATTGATATTTAAAATGTTGCCTCCTCTTTTAGATGTATAGATAATCACAAGATTTTTGCTTTTCTTCTGCTTAAGAGATGGAGTTTCAGTCCCTTCCCTTGTATCAAACCAGCCCTGTAACTAATTTTGCCCAATAGAATGAAGTAGAAGCAATTTTGTATGACTTCCAAAGTTGGCTCTCAAGAAATCTGCAGCTTCCTGCCCTGGGAATACTCCTACTTGGATGCCAGCCATTGTGTTGGAAGAAACCCAAGCTATGAGGCGAGACACATGGAGGAGAGCTAATGTAGTCCAGTCAACAATCTCAGCTAATTCCATATCCAACAGCCAGTACTAACTGCCAACCATGTGAATGAGCCGTCTCGAACATTCCACTTTGCTGAGTTTTCAGTGATTGCAACCCCAGATGACATCACGAAGAACAGAATTTCCCCAAAGAATTGTGAGAAAAAAAATTAACTAGTAATGGCTATTGTTTCAAGCCACTGTATTTTGGGGAGGTTAAAAAATAGCAATAGAGGGGCTGGAGAGATAGCATGGAGGTAAGGCATTTGCCTTTCATGCAGAAGGTCATCAGTTTGAATCCCGGCGTCCCATATGATCCCCCGTGCTTGTCAGGAGCAATTTCTGAGCATGGAGCCAGGAATAACCCCTGAGCACTGCCGGGTGTGACCCAAAAACAAAAAACAAAACAAAACAAACAAACAAACAAAAAAGCAATAGAGAACTCAAAGCCCTTAGTATTCCAATATAGGCGTACTCTAACTTTCTATTTATGGTCATTAAGGTTCTAATCTTGTTACTTTAAGTAATGCAATTAATAATTATATACATATATATGTCATTTACAGATCTGTGGCAATTCATTTTTAAAAATGAATTGCTGGTTTAAAAGGAAATTCATATCAAAATTGATATAGTTTTAAATATAATTTTGGTATACAAAGTTGCCATCTGCAGAGATTTTGTTAGCTGCACTTTCATCAATAATGTGTGAAAGTCACTGTTTTTTTTTCAGCCTTCCAAATACTGTGTTAGCAATCTTTTGAGTATTTTGTTATTTAATAGGTAAGAAACAGTATCAATCTATAGTTTTATTTATGTAAATTAAGTTGAAATATTTTAATTCTTTTAAGAGCAATCAGAGTTTTCTCTGAAATGAACTGTCCCTGTTTTTTTGCTCAGATTCAGTCAAGATGTTGGGATTTTATTAATTTATGATTATTGGAAACTTAGTCTTTATATAGAAGGTAAATAAATAGTTTTTATAACCTGTCATTTTTCTTTCAACTTTTGTCACAACAGTCTTTTATTTTTATGTGGTCAAATTATTCAGTATGAGTCTTTGTCATTCTGATAGAAATTCTACCTTTAGTGGTATTGCTTCATTTTTCGATTTTACTGAGTTTAGAATAGGAATATTCTCTATAATAACTGATTCATTTTTATAAGATGGCACTCAACTGCATTTCATAATCTATTCAGAAACCTTGTCTATAAGCCTTGAGTCAAGGTCAGGAAATCAACGTCAGCCTAAAGACCTAGTACAATAGCTCATATGTAAGATTCCTATAAGTATTGATACCTATATGAAAAACCTATAGTCTTATGCACATTCTAAAGATAAAGTCATTCTTTGTCATAATCTGGGAGGACTTTGTTGAGAAAAGCAAGGGTACATTTTAAATAAGCATATTTGAAACACTAAAGTTTAAAGTTTACTAGTATTAAAATGTTTGAATGTCTCTTTCCTCTAACTGTATTTATTATCTACTAGGTGTGCCTTTTCTTTCTTCTGTTGGTAATTTATTTACTTGATATCTTAAATTCCTAACCCGTTTTTCTTTTCTTTTTTTTTTATCATCCTGCACATGCAGACATCTGTTAGGGGTTTGGAATGTTGGTGGGTGGTTTGGCATTTAGTTTTAATTTAACCTTTATCACCATAATTCATTTCAGTTGATTTTTACTCTGCTTACATATCCCAACTCCTTGGTGGCTACATAGCTATTTAAATAAGCAGTTCAAGGGAAAAAATCATGTTGGTGTGACTAAAAACCTTACAAAATTAGAAAAAGGTCTTAAACATTTTTATAAACAATGACATAATATATTCCAAATAAAAGAAATGTATTGCATTTATTGCTTATTTTCTGTGCTTCCTTTTGTAAAAGGAGTGAAAGGAGTTATATACAAAATGGAATGAGAGGAGATGAATTAGTGACTCTCATATACACTCTCTTTGAAGGCAAAAAAATTAAGAATTGAGACACTCCTCTCATTCACAACTAGTGAGTAATGTTGATTTATTCAATTATCTTTGGAAAACAATATGAACACTTGTCAAAACAAAAGAAAATAAAGCAAAACAAAACTAGGAATTGATCTTCCCTATGATCTAGTAATTGCACTCTGGACATCTACCCCCAAGGGCCCCAAAACAGTCCAGAAGGCATACGAACTCCTCTTACATTCATTGTGACACTAGTCATAATAATCAAAAGTCGGAAATAGTTCAAGTGTCCAAGTACAGATGATTGGATAAAGAAACTATGGTACATATACACAATGGAAAACAGTTAGTTTTAAGAAAAAAATGAAATCATGAAATTTATGTAGTTGATTGGAGCTGGACAGTATGATGTTGAATGAGTTGGTCAGAAGAGATACATACACAGAATGATCACTCTCAGATGTAGGGAAATAACAAATGTCCCAAAGCAACAAAACTGAGAATTTGTTTTCTTTTTTATTGGTTCTTGGGTCACACCCGGAGACAGTCAGGGGTTACTCCTGGCTTTTTGTGCAGAAATCTCTAAGCACATCACAGAGAGGCAGAATAGGGGAGAATAATGATAGAGGGAAGCAGACGTTTGGATGTAAGGTATAATGCTGGAAAATTTCTTGTATAAAATCCTTCTAGTGACAGTTTGTAAATTATGTAAAATTTAATTGAAAAGAGTTGAGACACTGACTCCTCTTAAATGCCTGATTTACAGAAGTTAAATACTTTTCTTCTGATCAATGAGCATCCATAAAGACTCTCTTTCTAGGCCTGAGAATGTGATTCAGTGACAAAGTACGTGACTTGCATGCATGAGACATGAGTCTGATTTCTGTAAAAGCAAAAAAACAAAACAAAACAAAACAAAAAAAAAACAAAAAAAAACCCCAAAAAACAAAATACCCCCAAATTCTTCAATGCTCCTTTTTTCCTATGTAAAAATTAATATGCAGAGATCCTATATAAATGAGTCTTGGAAACTAGCAAAATAACTATCAAATGAGAAATTAATAAGCTCTGTATCTAGCATGCCTTGCATCTCAGGACATGCTGTTATTTTCTGGTCCCAGTGAAGGAAATAGGAGATATCTTCAACCAGCAGTTCCTCCAACTATATATAAGAAGAGGTAGGGTGGGTGGGGCAAACACACATGTGTCTTGCCATCAAACTGCACTTTCTTGATTACGGTACCTTATTTTTGAATGATATAATTTATAATCATGTTTCTTTTTGTTTGAAACAAAATCAACACACATAAATACAACCTGTCCCAGACTCACAACACACTTGCCTACTTTAGAAATTGCAACTACTCTGTTGTGACTGAAAAAACACAGTATTGGCTATTTCAGTTTGTCTCAGTTTACTTCATTATTTAGATTGATAGTCTATGCTCCCAAGGAATGTCATTGATTTAAACTCTATTCTTCAACAGACAATGACTGCTCCTAGAAATCACTTCAGATTTGCTTAATGATTAAAATGCTTTACTATCTGCTCAACTCTTTAGTAGTATTCCAAATAGCTGGCATTTCAAACATTTCTTTGTAATCTCTCTGATATGAAAATACATGTATGTAAATACATGTGCAGTGTAGAAATGATTATTTTCTTGTGGCTTAACTGAGGTGTGAAAATATCTTAGGAATTTTAGGGCCAGGGAGAGAGCACAGGGGTCAGTGGCACATGCTTTTGGAAGCCTAGGGGCTCTGATTTGATCACTGGAACCTTATGACTGCCTCCTAGCACTGCCAGGTGTGGCCCTGAAGGTATCTGTCACCACAGGTTCTAAAATTCATTGGGTCTTTGGTCTTTTGCATTGAGCCCTCTGAGCCACACGGTTTCACTAGTAATGGCCCTAGAGACCTGTGAATGCTTCTTGGGAGTTTGATCCCACTTAACCCCTGCCTCCCCTCCAAAAAAAAAAAAAAGAAAAAGAAAAAAAGAAAAAGCATTTTTTTGAGAACTTTCCTTGGTGTACTTTATTAGCTACACAGTTTTTAACTAATTTTTATGCTAGATATGCATCTTGCATAGTTGACTATTTTAGAAAGTTATTTTAACATATATATTTATTATTATATTATTTAGACACTGTGGTTACAGGTTGTTCATAATACAGATTTTTTTCAAAGATAAAGTTGTTCATGATTAACAGTCATACAGTGTACAATAACCTTCCCCAGTGCATATTTCCTGTTACCAATGTCTCCAGTTGCCCTCTCATCCTCCCCAGTGCCCTCTATCCTTCCTGTCTCTGGGCCAAACAATTTTCTTCTCTCTATCTATATATGCCTCTCTTTCTTTTATTTTCCATTTTGATACTTTGGTTTGCAATAAAGTGCACATTTCCTGCTACCTATGTCCCCAGATTCTCTCCCTCCGACCCTCTCGCGTTTGCCTCCAGGGCAGGTATTTTACTTCTCTCTCATTTTATTGATACTATGGTTTGCACTATTGCTAATTAAGGGGTACCATGTATATCACTTTTATCCCTTTTGAGTACTTATTTCTTGTCCAGAGTATTTAGTTCCAACTATCACCGTCACCGTGGACCATTCACTACCCTAACTGCATTCACCACTCTTCGAGGCAAGCTTTGACCATGGATTTGTCTTCCCGATTTTCATCTCTGCAATCTCTGGGTATTAATACCAGAGATGATATCTATTACTATAACCATAATATCTAATTCTACTCTCTATTATTTTCTTATACCCCCACGAATGAGTGTCTCTTTCCCTTCACCCCCCCCTCTCTTTCTCTCTCTCTCTGGCTTTCCTTCTTTATCTGAGTCAGGTGAATAAAAATTTACATATACATTCATGCATCCAAAAGTGGAGAGAAGAAATGAACAAAGATTTCCTCAAAGAAGAAATCCAAGTGGCCAAAAAGCAAAGGAAAAATAAAATGGGAGACATCACTTTCCTCAACTTTAAATTGTACTATAAATCAGTAGCCATGAAAAACAAAATGGTATTGGAATAAAGACCGACTGTCAGATCAGTGGAATAGACTAGAATATGTTGAGACTGAACCCTAGGTAAAGGATCAATTATTTTTTTATAAATGGGCAAGAAATGCAAAGTGGACCAAGGAAAGCCTTTTCAACAAGTGGTATTGGGAAAACTGGTCAACTATTTGCAAAAAAGAGGACATGGACCTCTCTTTAACACCATGCACAAAGGATTAAAGATTTTGATATCAGGGGCCGGGCAGTGGCGCTGGAGGTAAGGTGCCTGCCTTGCCTGCGCTAGCCTAGGACGGACCTCGGTTTGATCCCCTGGTTTCCCATATGGTCCCCCAAGCCAGGAGCAACTTCTGAACGCATAGCCAGGAGTAACCCCTGAGCATCACCGGGTGTGGCCCAAAATCCAAAAAAAAAAAAAGATTTTGATATTAGATATGAAACCATAAGGTACACAAAAGAAAATATAGGCAAAACACTCCATGACATTGAGACCAAAGGTATCTTCAAGAAGTAATAACCAGGGCCAGAGCAGTGTCACTAGAGGTAAGCCTTGCAAGAGCTAGCCTAGGACGAATGGTGGTTCGATCCTCTCAGGTGGTCCCCCCAAGCCAGGAGTGATTTCTGAGCACATATTCAGGAGTAATCCCTGAGTGCCAATGGGTGTGGCCCTAAAACAAACAAACAAACAAAAAGAAGAAGACATAACCACTGTCCAAGCAAGTGGAAGCAGAGATAAACCAATGGTACTACATTACACTAAAAAGCTTCTGCTCCTCAAAGGAAACAGTAACTAGAATACAAAAGCTATCCAAGGAATGGGAGAAATTATTCATCCAATACCCATATGATAAAGGGTTAATATATAAGATATATAAGGTATTAGCAGAACTTAGCAAGAAAAAATATCTAACCATATCCAAAAATGGAGAGAAGAAATAAAGACATTTCCTTAAAGAAGAAATACAGATGGCTAAAAGGCATATGAAAAAATGCTCCCCATCACTAATTATCAGGAAGATGCAAATCAAAACAACAATAATGCATAATCTCACACCACAGAGAATGGAACACATTATAAAAACAAGAACAACCATTGCTGGTGCAAATGCAGGGAGAGATGAACGCTACTGGTGGTGGAAACGCCATCTAGTCCAGCCTTTCTGGAAAACAATATGAATGTTCAAAAAAACCTAGAAATTGAACTTCAATTTGTTCAATTTGATCCAGCAATACTACTTCTAGGGATACATCTAGGAGCCCCAAAACACCATGCAGAAAGATCTCTGCATTCCTATATTTGCCACAGCATCATCTATAATAACCAAAATTTGACTTTTAAGTTAACTTTTATTTAGACACTATGATTTACAAAATTGTTTATAATAGGATTTCTGGCATACAGTGTTCCCTCCTCCAATTCTGCATCTCATGGCCTCATTCTTCTACCAATAACCCAGGGGTCTTTCCACTCCCCCACCCCCACAATCTGAAAGAGAAAGCTCTTTTAATTATGGAGTGATTGCAATTTTTAATATGCTATAGTCATAGATTATATTTATTTAGAAAACATGATGATTTATTTGAAATAATCTCTAGTGAAATTTGTTAAAATATAACAAATAAAGTCGCTAAATTTGGTCCTTAGCCCTCTTCTTCCCTATCCAACTTAAGAATAATGAGATTTTGGGGCTGGAGAGATAGCACAGTGGTAGAGCATTTGCCTTGCATAAAGCTGGTTCAAACAGGTGATGGTTTGAATCCTGGCATCCCAGATGGTCCTCTGTGCCTGCCAGATTGCGACCAGGTGTGACCAAAAACCAAAAAAAAAAAAAAAACCAGAAAACAGAGAGATTTTTTATCATAATTCTTGTAATAAGTTCCTATTAAGGTAATGTCTTGGGGTAATAAAATAATTAGAGTATAATAAGTTAACTTTAATTGGTTTTAGTAAGAATATTATTTTTTAATAATTTTACTCTCTTGACAACAATTTTTTTTATGGTTTTTGGATCACACCCGGCAGTGCTCAGGGGTTACTCCTGGCTCCATGCTCAGAAATTGCTCCTGGCAGGCACGGGGGACCATATGGGGCACTGGGATTCGAACCGATGACCTTTTGCATGAAAGGCAAATGCCTTACCTCCATGCTATCTCCCGGGCCCCTCTTGACAATAATTTACATAGCTAAAATTGTTCATTAAATGTTATGCTACTCTGTAATAAGCATACAATAGCAACTATCATAAAACATAATATTCATTTGTATCCAAAATGCACTTATTTATTTCATGATTGGTTTGGGGCCACATCTGACACTACCTAGGGTTTACTCCTGCTTTGGCAGTCAGAGATCAATCTAGGCATACATTGGGGAAATACCCTAGTAGTGGGCATATGACCCAGGTTGATTGCATGCAAACCAAGTGCCCTACCAGCTGCACTGTCTTTCCTCTCCACATCCATTTAGTGTATAGTAGAATATAGCAATCTCAGATTATTTGAAGAACATGGTTTGAAAAAAAATGAAGACAGAGGAAATTATGGAAATTATATTATTTTCCTTCTCTTCTTTATCACTGTCTTTAAAATCCATAAGCTCTTGTTTGTTCATGCCCTTAATTTGAAGCCTTCTTTTCTTTTTTCTTTTTTTAGTATTTTTCCTGCTGACTTTTTTTTTTCAGTTTCAGTCATGCAATATTCCATCAACTTTCATTCGTTTGTGTACACATCCTGCCATCAGTTTTCATCCTGCTACTCCCACAGCCAGCCTGCCACTATTCTTTCTGGCTTTCTCTTTCACTTTCTTTGTCTCTTTCACTTTCTCTCTCACTCTTTGTCTGCTTCTCTTCTTCTCCCCTCATCCCCATTTTTTTTTCTCTTTTAGGCACTATGGTTTGCCATACTGTTACTGAAAGGGTATCAGGAATGCCACTTTAACTCCTTTCAGCACTCAGTTCTTGTCCAGAGTGATCATTCCCAATTATCATTGGTAACTTTTTTACTTTTTTTCCTTTCTTTTTTCTTTTCTTTTTCTTTCTTTCTTTCTTTCTTTCTTTCTTTCTTTCTTTCTTTCTTTCTTTCTTTCTTTCTTTCTTTCTTTCTTTCTTTCTTTCTTTCTTTCTTTCTTTCTTTCTTTCTTTCTTTCTTTCTTTCTTTCTTTCTTTCTTTCTTTCTTTCCTTTCTTTCTTTCTTTCTTCTTTTTTTTTTTACAGCTCTGCAACCTATCATCGCCTGTGCTGCAGGTAATTTAAGACCACACCATAGTCAGGAGTGTGTAAGTACCTCAAGAAAGGGTGTGCCCCTCTTCTCATCCTCCCTTTACAAGCACCACAGCCAGTGTGGAGCTCCTAGTCATTGCAACAATGAAGGGAATCAGGAGGGAAGATAGTGAGATAGTCCCCTAGGTAAGGTGTCTTGCACACACTTGACCACGGTGCAATCCCCAGCACCATATATGGTTCCTGAGCAAGCATCACAGTTGTGATTCCCTGTGCATAGAACCAGGAGTAAGTCCTGAGACAAGTCCAAGTGTGAGACCAAAAATGGGGAAGCAAGAGAAAAAAAATGGGGAAGAAAGAGAAAGACAGGGGGAGAAAGGAACAAAGACAGGAAAAAAGGAATAGAATAATAATGTCCTCTGTCTTTCACTGTGGTGGAAAGAATTCTGAATGAGAAATTGCTTTGGAAACTGTCAAGTGAAAAAAACAGTAAAGGGAATTGAATAAGATACAGAGGGAAAGGCCTTGCAAGAGGCCAACTAGGGTCAATTCTCGGCAAATCCTATGGCCCCTCAAGCACTGCCAAGTAATTTCGAGTGCAGAGTCGGGAGTAACCCCTGAGCCAGCTGGATATACCTCAAAAAACAGACAAAAATAATGTAGAGCATATTCTTGTCTTTAATACCATATCTCATGCTATTTAGTTTTTTACTTGAAATTAAGAAGGCTTAGTCATCTGAACCCACAAAATAAGAAATAGAACAAAAATACTAAAAAATAAGGCTGAAGAGATAGCACAGCAGTAGGACGTTTGCCTTACATACAGCGGATCCAGGATAGTCGGTGGTTGGAATTTCTTTTTCTTTTTCTTTTTTTTTTCATGTTGCTGTACTCTTTCTCTCCTTTTCTCTTTTTTTTTTATTTAAACACCTTGATTATTACATACATGATTGTATTTGGGTTTCAGTCATGTAAAGAACACCACTCATCACCAGTGCAACGTTCCCATCACCATTGTCC
>PVKC010050953.1:0-10494 GCA_004027635.1 Crocidura indochinensis
AACCACACACCCACATCCCTAAGTTAGTCTTAACAACAACAAAAATGTCTCCAGACAAATACCCCATTAGGATCAAAGTAACTACTGACTGAAAACCACTAGTGTAGACAACATAAACAAAATGTCATTTTCTTAAAATATTTAGACCGGACAGTTTTTTTAAAAGAAGTAACTATTTGCTTGGTTGGAATTTTGGGGGGGGGGGTCACATTTCAACTGCTTATCACATATACTATTAGAATAGAGCCATAGTTCTTTTGTTTTCTAAAAATACAGATGCAGCTGTTTACCTTATGCAGGAAAATAGCATCATAAACCTCCTTGCTTATTTATCTAAAACATCACTATATTTAGCTTTTAAAAGTGAACTGGTTGTTAGCTAAATAAATACAGATGTTATTTTAGAACACTGCACAATTGAATCTCTAAATTAACTGATAAGGGCAGGATTAAGCAAGGGAAACCCAAAAAATCCCAAATCATCACTTACAAGGTTTAAAAAATAATAAGACTATATAAATTCTAGCACACCTAGACATTGGGTGTCACTGACATACTTGTTTTCAGCATTTTATGATAAGCTGATCATAGGTGTGTTAGTTTTTGGGTTTTGATTGGGGGTTTAAGGTTTTTGTTTTGTTTGGGGTTTTATTTTGTTTTGTTTTGGGGTTTGTGTTTTTTTTTGTAATATAATCAAGATTAAGAAATGATTGAAAGATCTGTCTCTTGTTTATAAACTTATCTTTTAGTGGGAAAAATATTCTTAAGTTTTCATTTCTATAACCTAAACAGCAACATATTAAGAGCTATCAATTACTCACCAGTTTCAAATCTCTGGACCAATAAGGAGGCAAGTTTGATAGTTTCACATCTGTTTTGGGTGAAAGGCTGTTCCTGTCTGTGGTATTTAAAATTTAAAGAACTTCTGTTATTATACAATTGGGAATCCTTGGGGAATAAAATGTTAATGAAATCCATAATGTGCACAGATTTTATGATAGCAGTTTTAAGAAATTCCTTTGGTGGGGTTTGTTGATTTCTGTCCTGCCAGCAATAATTGTACCTTTTACAGAGTGCATTAATGTCCATGTTTAGGAGCAATGGCTACATTTATGCAGCATGTAATGTACCTCATGAACTCCTAAGCTTTAAGTAACTTTCATATAGTAATTTGAAAGCCCCAGAGCAAAGAATGTGAGTTCTTCAGAATGAGAAGAACCTGCAGTTTTAAACTTTTCTAGCACATTCACAAGCACCCTTCTCCAAAGGTTAAAAAACACAATAGTATGGTGAGTTTTGGAAATTCCACAACCTGGACATAGATGTGTATTCCATATGCTTATGCATTCCTTATTTAATGCATTGTCAGAAAGCTCCACATCCAAACAGCAATTTCCAAACACATCAAAACTGAATGCTGACCTGAAACAGCTATGCCTGAGTACTGTGTGAACTTACATACATGCACACACAGACATGCACACACGTTTCCTTTCTCCCATAGCCATCAAAACTCATTCAAGATTACATTCAAATTAAGAGAGAAAAATAGATTAAATTAAATCTGTTCTCTACATTCCAATAGCAATACAAAGCATTATGCCTTTATATTTCCAGTCATTGAGTAGAGCACGTATTTGAGACCAATTGCACGTGTTATGACTCAGAATAATCACATGTACTTGTGAAAATAACTTGTGCATTGTATTAGATCTCTGTCTCAAAGGGTTAAAAGTACATTTATGACATTCTTGGAATTGCCTTCTTCAGAAGAATGAAGTCTTCATTTTATGAGCATTTTCACTTTTCTTACAGTTCTAATACTTTAAGCTCCTAACTGCATTTCTGTAGTTAGCAGAAAAAAAATAAATATACTTTGTTATTCTTTTAGCAAGGCTGAGAAGGCTCTAGATAGAACTCTTCAGGGGATGGGTGATTGACCCAGACAGCTTCTGAAGTCCTTTCAAGCATTTCAGATTCTGTGATTCTATTAAAAATAAATTTACTCTATCAGCTGGTGCCTTTGGCTTGCCTAAATGAAAATATAAATATATGAAGCATAGCTGGAATTCATTTTAAATACTACAGATAATCATATGAGCAGCACATAGAAAAAAAGTTTTTAATTAAAAATATTTTCTTTCCTCAGATCAAGTAATTGTTTAGGTTGGCTTCGCCATGAAGCTTATCTTAGGATTTCACAGAGAAACCTCACTAGTGGGGCCTGTTTTCCTTGATTCTTTTGTGCGAGCTCACAGGGAAGTGCAGTCCACTAGGGGAGATAAGATGAAACCTAGACAGTTCATCTTTCATGTCTTTCCAATCTTTGAAGGAAATATCCGTAAGGCATAGGCTAGCCCTCCATTATAGACTTCACACCTTAAAATCTTGCCAATACTCAGTCTTTTTTCTTTCCTCTGAAGAAAAATACCACATTCAATTCTGAGCATGTTCTAGGTCATAATATTATCCCAGGAAAGTGTAGATAGAAAGAATATCAGCCCCAGGGATCCAGCTGCATAAAGAAAGCTATTAAGTTTGTCTTTTCCTTCAAATACCCAGTTGTAAGTACTGGGTCTTCAGAGGATGTGGGCAAACCTTGTTCAGGAAGAGAGAGGAACACAGTGACACAAGAAAGTGCCCAAGCTGACAGACCCTAGAAACTTGACAGAGCCCTGAATTTGAAGATTTACAAGTTAAATACAATATTTCCAATAGGAAATTCTCATTATTATTGAAAGAAAATGTGAAATATTGAAAAACATTTTGTACTTCAGAAGAAAATAGCACATAGGGAAAAGAGAAAAATAACTTCAGGTCCTCAATCTTCAAACATGAAACCATGACTTGCAAAATTTGTTAACTCATGATTGAGATAGACTTTTCTAAATACAAATTAATCATTACTGCTATCAATCGATGATGTTCTATTCCTCATCTATATATTTTATTTTGTCCTCATAATTTCCATTAACAAACTTGTTATTATAAGGCAGGGCAATCTTATTTATTTAAATAGCAAGAATTTTCTTATTTAACATAATTATGTAAAAATATTAGTCGATACATGTGTTTATTTTAGTATGACAGTTCCTCTAAATAAACCCTAATAAATGAATGCTATCCATTTATTGAAACAAATTTGGAAAACACGATACAAGAGTAATGGGTATTCCTATGGATTCTGTAGAATAGGAGAAAAGGAATGACGAGGAGTAATTAATTTGGGGTTCAACACACATGCTAAAACACAATGCTGTTTCATCTTCTAGCATACAATAGCCCAGTTCCCTTAATCTAAGACCTTTTCCATATGACCATCTGTTTATCTACTTATCTTCCTTTAAAATATCTAGCTTTAGTATAACTAACTTTAAAATATCTATCTTGTATCTCATATAAAATTCATCTCAATTAAAATCACTTTTTTCCAAAGCAATTCAAATAAATTAAAACTCAATTCATTCCATTACTTTTCAAATACTGGCAGTTTTATTAAAACCATGCAGAGTGATATGTTCTCATTCTTAACTTGGCATCTAAAGCATAGAGGCAACGTGAAAATATTCTTACAACTCTGAAATTTGCGAGGTTATAGGAAAGGAATGCTCTTTTGTTGATGCTTCCAATTATGTGCTTAACTCATTTTTTTTCTATAAAAGGAGTTCTCTCCCCACAATAATCTGACTGTATTCACCAATAAAACATTGCACTTCTATGGTACACTTCTTGGAGGTAATGGTGCCACCAAGTAGTTGAAATAAATGTGTCCAAACGCATAGTACGAATACATGGTTTCCATGGCTTAAGGAAAGTCACAGTTTCCATTTAGTGAGATGGGACTATATGATATTTTAGTGTGTCATCTATCCTTATATGGTTTGAAAGTAGTCAGGCAGATGCATAATTACTATGACCCAGGTTGAAATGAACACAGCTAGTTAACATTTCATAACTTGAAATTGTTTTTATTCATTAAAATATTTAGATGGCAGAGCTAGAATAGTGCTGTGTCTTGTCCTTTCATTTTAGTATGGAAATCACAGATCATTGTTCCCCATTCTCCTTTCCTCATTTTCATTTCTGGACTCTATCTGTGGAATTTCTAACAGCATATATTTTTCCTATCATAGACTGACTTTTGCTTTGTTCCAAGCTATGGAACATCAATTGTGAATTATAACTACAAATGATTGTCTTAGAGAATAATTCTTTGAAAATTCTTGATTCCAAGTATTTCCCAACCTTTTTCTTAATGGTTTTCCAAAAATGAATCAGTATACATTTTCTGTCTGAATGGTAAGCTTTCAACCGTGAAGGCACAGTCAACCAATCATTAAATCTCAAAGTTCATCTCATCTGCTCTTAGGCTTGATTGGCATCCCTTTGGAGTGTTTACACACAATTTCATACAACCAGCTATACCTCGACAGCCTGTTTGTTTTCTTCTCTCTTGTCTCTGAGGCAGCATTCCTTAGAATCTGAAGTGTTGTGACCAACTTTAATCTTGATAATCCCATCAGTTCCTTGCTGGGTTTTGAATGCCAAGTAGAAGAGATTTTTCTGATACCTACTTGTCCAGATTCTGCATCAACACATGAGACTCTTAAGATCATAAGAGGCCCACCTAGATTACTGAGAAATACTGGGGAAGCTTGTGTAAAAGTATATTGTCAAAGTTTATAGGCCAAGAGACTGTTTTAGACCATTTCCCCATCTGTAAGTCTTTAGTTCCCCAAAATTCATCCTTGTGTTTGTTTTTAAAGCAAGCTTTTAGGAGGAGAGAGGGAAAAAATTAGAGATGTGACTTACTGTAAAACTAATAATAAACAAGTCATTTTGTTTGTGCTGGAACAGACGGATGTTGTTTGAGTGTGAATGTATGTTTATCTTGACTTATTTATGGTGCAGATATAACTTTATGAATAGTATAGAACTATGCAGCTTTGGAACAGAAAGAATGTTACCTGTACTTGTTTTTTAATATATCCTTGGCCTTTTAGATAAAAGATTCTTTCTAAACTGCTGGCAAAATGTGTACGTGTATAGCAGGAGGTCTTCCTTACTTCGAAGAGTATTGCATGATATTGATTCAATGCCTCAGAATTAATGTCTTTTCTGTGAGGATGCTTCTCAGGGACCAAAAGGCAAAGAAACACATCATTTCCCTGCCACACAAAACTGTCTTTCCCAGCATCTAATAAATATCATGTTATTGTGCAATGGAATTGCATTGATGTTGCTACTATTTCATGCATGAAAGTGTATGGAACAAGTCTAAAGAACTAGATACATAAACATACAATACATAAACATCCTGTAGACATGATGTTTGCAAATATCTTAGCTCAAAAAAAGTTAATATTGAGAAGTTTGAGTGAGATATTAGAGACCATAAAAGAAATAGCAAAAAAAATTTAGTAAATCTCCTTAGTAAGTCCTGGGAGTGACTTCTGGGAGGAAGAAAACTTTGTTATAGAGATAACTTTAAAAATAAAGTAAGAGTAGTATTTCACACAATGCAGACTTAGCCAATGAAATCCATCATTCAGCAGATTCCAGTTTTGAGTAATGGACTTTTCATAGCACTGAAAACTTGATAAGCAATTATAGTACTTTCAGTTATAAACACACCAAGATAAGAAAAATCACATTTATTGCTTAAGAGTTCAACTTAATTGCTCCAACACTTTCACATTGACTTTATTGATGGACAATTGATTTTCATTTGAAAGAAAAGTGTTTCAGATCTTGCCAGAAATACTGGATGAATACAATGCTGAATTTAAATTTCACAAACATCTTGACCATATTCTTAAGAATCTACACTATAGATAGGGTTAGATGACTTGAAAATTAAAGATGCCCATGAATTTATAAGTACTACAGCAAAATATTTATACACACAACCAAAATCCACAGACATATACACATAGATTAAAATGAGCAACTGCCTAAGAGGAAAATACATAATATGAGGCCACATTCTTTGTGTGGTGTTGAAATGCAGGTTTTGGTCCACACTTGGCAGTGCTGAAGGGGAGTACACTACTCTTGGCTCTGTATGTATGGATATGGCAGCACTCAGTTAAACCTGTGGCATTTAGGATAGAATCTGTGCCTTATGCAAGCAAAATATGTGTTCCAGCCCTTTGAGGGATCCCCACTGCCCCAGAACAACATTTTGCGTTAATGTTTATATAAACACATCATTACCATCTTCCTAATAACTATGAGAAATAGCTAAATGAGTTAAACATTGGTATTTCTATTGGAAAGAGGAAGAGTTCAAAACACAAAAAAATAATAATGGTGAGTAGGTTCCTAGGGTTTGAATGGCTAATTAACTTGCTTCACATTGTTTTAATGTCACCTCTACAAAGATATAACTGGGTACTATGCCTTTTTTGTGTTCACATTCTAATTAGAGCATCCAGATTTGTTCCTCTCATCCCAGAATTACACCCCAAACATTTGATGCTGTCTTTTTTTCCTGTATTAAGATTTATGATTTACTTCACTTTTCCTTCACTGACTACAAGGAAGAGGTCTGGTAACCTTTTTCTCTTTCACCCAACAATCTAGCCCTTATTTAGACTATAAGCAAATAATTGCTGGTCAGTAACTTCCCTCTACAATGTGATAGACAGTAAAAACAGATACCAACCATTATAAGTTTGTTTTCTGAACTCATTGCCTTCTCACTATATGGTAGAGAAGCAGGCAGTGTGGTTTCAAGAGCAGTATGGATCTCTGAAGAAAATATTATGCAAGTTGTATGCCATTGCCGTATATTCCAGCATATAAGATGACTTTTGAAACGAAAAAAAGTCAACCGAGAAAATCGGGGGTCGTCTTATACGCCGAGTATATCCCCCCAAAAAATGTCTCGATATGCCGTTAAACAAAAATTGTCTGGATATTGCCACAAAACAAATTTTCCAACTCGATCCTGCACCAATCACTGCAAGGCTGCTCGGACTGTCTCTCTAACTCAGCAATTCAAGCAGGCTTTTTATGAATGCAAATTAGACAATGTTCTGTACCCAAACCTACACTGCAAAAAGCCTGCTCAGATTGGCCAGTCAGAGAGGTAGTCTATTACAATATAACCTTTGAACCTTTGCTTGTTGCGATTGGCTCACTGTGGTACATACAGTTGCAGCACAGGAACGTTATGTCTTATACAGAGAATATAGGCCTAAAACTATGTTATAACTGTAAAATTAGGGGGTTGTCTTGTACGCCAGAAAATACAGTAAATTGAGGTGTTTTATTTTATTCATTCGTTTATTAATTTTGGTTTGGGGGCCATACTAGTACTTCACCATTTATCCTGGCTCTGCACTCTGAAACAAACTCGGGACCCTATGGGAAATTGGACATCAAACCCAGGTTAGCCACATGCAAGGCAAACACCCTACTGATTGTGCTATTGCTCCAGCCCCTGAAGTTTTTTATATTAAATGTGG
Organism: Crocidura indochinensis; assembly: GCA_004027635.1. Classification (NCBI taxonomy): domain Eukaryota; kingdom Metazoa; phylum Chordata; class Mammalia; order Eulipotyphla; family Soricidae; genus Crocidura; species Crocidura indochinensis. Next base: position 7,473 of record PVKC010050953.1, read on the forward strand.
ACATAAATAGAGGAAAGGCAATAGAGTGTCAATTTAGCTCAAAAAAGGAACCTTTGACTCATCAATTGAGGTTTAGGTCTCATTCCCAGGAATACTTGGATTCCCAGTGGCAGTGAAAGCATGCATTTCAGTAGAATTGCCCCAGCTGTGCAATGCATGGTCATGAAGTTAAATTACAAATAAAATTTCATTGTCTATGTCACTAGCCAAACACTTGCAGGCCAAGACATACCAACAGATGGTGCGTAGGCCCCACCCAAAAGATGATGCATGTTCGGTGGTAAGGGTGGGAAAGATACTTAGTCGCTAACAAATTTTGCCAAGAGAGATCAAACAGGAGAAAAATATGCACTGTATTTGATTTTTTGAAGACAGCAGACGGGAGATTTTGGGAGGCTTTTCTGGCTTTTAGCACATAAACATGGGCCCATTTTCCAGCCAAAATCTTATTCTAGCCTATCATATGAAATTCAGTTGGAATAATTTAAGTTCCTCTTTCCCAATAAAAACTTTCTTTTCCCTCCCATTAGTAATTATTCTCTCTTCTGCTCTCATAATGGCCTATCTAGTGAAATGGTAGCACTTTTTACCTTGATTCTTGCATTTTCTTTGTTTTCAAATTTGACTTGTTTTCAGAGCCACATGTACAGTAAGTATGTGTGGAATTTGATGCATCCAACATTATGTATCTATGTACTTAACACCCTTTGCTACTTAATTTCATAAATTTAAGTGTCTTTGATATGGTAAGTGCCATAAGTGAATTTTAAGACATATTGATATGAGAATCCTTCCTGGCTCTGTTTACTATAGTTTTTCCCAAAAATGTTCAAATACCAACAATAATAGCAATAAATGCATCACCAACATAATACAACTCTAAGGGGATGATGTGTGGAGATAATACAATTCTGCTAAATTTTGAAGGAGTTATCCATGCCAATTTTTTTATTCTTTTCTTATTACACCCTCTTCCTCTTGGCAAATGCAAATATAAGGAGCTAGATATGTGTATACAAAATCAGTGTGATCTCGAGGTATGTTTAAAGTAAAGCAGATCAATACCACTCAAGCTTATTTATGCCATCAGTACCTATATAACTTTTACCCCTTCATTCTTCTACTAGGCAAGCACTTACAGTTTTCATAAGTATTACATGTAAACAATTAACAGATGGAACCAAGAATTACAGAAGGAGGACCAAAAACCTGCCCATGTCCTCATTCCCAACTCTCAGCCTACTCTGAGAGTCATGTTTTTAATCTTTCTTACTCCATTTTCTCTCTCTCTCTCTCTCTTTTTTTTTTTAGGTTTTTGGGTCACACCCAGCAGTGCTTAGGGGCTCCATGCTCAGAAATTGCTCCTGGCAGGCACGGGGGACCATATGGGGCACCGGGATTCGAACCGATGACCTTTTGCATGAAAGGCAAACGCCTTACCTCCATACTATCTTCCGGGCCCCCCATTTTTCTCTTAAGAAATTTTGTGGGTCATATGGGTTGATATCCCAAGTGATAGAGCACAGACCTAGCTTGTACACTGTTGAGTATCAAGTACTGCATGAACCTCTGAGAAACACTGGGTGTGGCCCTAGAGGGCTACAAGAGCACTGCTGCAAATAATCCCTACTCATTAGCACTGCTGGGTGTGACCCCTCTTTAAAACAAAACAATATTGGTGAAGAGTGGTATAATTCTATGACTGAAATCTAAAAGTATGAACAATTTTGTAACCATGGTGCTTAAAGATTTTATTTTTTTTTAAAAAATAAGAAAGAAAAAAAAGAAAATTCTAAATAAGCAAGTTACACTCTGGAGATTTTAAAATTCTCTTTAGAGGACCCGATCTGTCAGACCCGATCTGCTCAAGATGGGCTCATGCTGCTTGAGTCTTGCAGGCAAGACTCTGACAAATATCATAGTCTTATTTATTAGAGAAGTCCAGGGATCTCTGACAAATCCCTAGGCCAGGAGAGAGATAAAGAGGGAGAGAGAGAGAGCTGGATTTGGAACCAGTAAGGTCAGATTGAGGGCCAGGCAAAGCAAAAGGATACAGAATACAGACGGAAGTTGCCAAAGGTCTGTCCAAAATCAGGGAGAAAGCCATAGTCAGGGGGTAGGAACAGTTCAATCTATTTGCTTCTCCAGCTCTTCCAACTGCCAATAAACTCTTCCTGCTCCTCCACTGTCTCTTCTAACAGGCTGTCTATACTCCTCTTGCTCCTCCAACTATCAACAAACTCTCCAACACTCTCCTCCTCCAAATGCCAACCAGTAGGAGGGTTTTTATAAATTCAGCAGTCAATCACGATTAGGGTCTAATTAAGGGGAAGTGTCTTATCTAAAGGGGTGACCCTTTTGATTGCAGGCTAGTACTGGACTGTAGGACTAGAGTTGGCTTTGGGGTTTTGCTCTGCTTACTGTTCTCACAGTGTTGAGAATTAAGCTAGGTCTCTCTGCTCTTTCCCACTTCCTCTCACTTCCAGTTCTTAACCAGGATTGCAGGAATTATACTTAGTCTGTTCTGAGAATTTACTTTGTTTCTAGATCAAAGGATTAGCTTCAGGTTTTGGATTTCATGTAACTTACAAATAAACATTCAAAATGTTAATTTAAAATATTACTGCCCAGCAAGAGCTTTTGCATATCTTAGATGAAGAAAAGGAACCATTTAAATGTCAGTTTCTTGATGGAGCTATTAAAGGTTTCTGAAGTATTCATCTGCCAGTTAATGTGAGACTGAGGCAAAAGACTTAATACTGAAGCAGAAAAGAGTTCATAATATAGGACGGTTTTTTAAAACATAGGAATGTAATCCATCTTTTTCTTTAACTCTGCATACAGATTTTAAATAGTCTTAGTTGATCAAATTTGTTTCTGAACTTCCAAATTATTTTCTCCTTATCAGAATAAGTTCAAAATTATGTAATTACTAAGTTAGAAACTAATTAAAATGAAATGCAGGTCTATTTATTTTCTAAGCACAGTTGGTATCTGTTCCAAAAAAATGGAGGGGAAAAAA
>PVKC010050954.1:0-10494 GCA_004027635.1 Crocidura indochinensis
AGTTGATTATATGACTCAGGAATACTATTCCAGATGTTAAAAACCAACATATCTTCCTTCTCCAGGTCTTTCAAAGCAGACCACTTGTGCTGTGAACTAAGTTCACATTTGTGTTTCTCCAATATTTCTAAATTAGCACAAAGACGGTCAAATTTCGAGCTACATAGTTCTTTGTTTTTTAAATGCAGAAATTGCATTTCAAAGTTGCCAATGTCGATATTAAAGGGAGAAAAATTTAATTTCGTTACAGTGGCATCCAGAGGTTTTTTTTTTTTAAACAAAGGCCAATATTGCTTTGCTGTTGTTTCTAAAATCCTGAAACCTCTTGAGAAAAGCTTCCCTCATATTTATAAGTACTGTTTTAAAATAGGCAATGTCAATATCAGAATTATTTTCCTGGTGATGTTTCAACAGGCTTGGAAGGTGAATCAAAATCTTGAGCAAAAAAAGATAATTTGTTTTCAAATGAAATAACTTCTTCTAACAGAGAAAAAATTATGTTTCCTTTCCCCTGTAGTTTATGAGTAAGCTGATTTAGATGTGAAGTAACATCCACCATGAAACACAGGTTTTGAATCCACTGATCATTTGTTAATTCTGGATAATGAATACTCTTATCGAGAAAAATGCTTTGATTTCTGATAATAAGGAAGCAAATCATTTCAAAATGTTTCCTCTTGATAACCAAAATGTGCTGAAAACTTTGAAACCCTACAATATGGAGATGAAACAGATAAAAGAGAAAAACTTTTTAACAGTCTTTAAAAGCAAGGACAGTGTTCCAGAGAAAAGTAGTAATTTTACTGAAAGGGAAAAAATCTATTGACACTTTAGTGTGTACTGCAAGAAACCAAACTAAAATACACACAAAAACAAAAATGGCACTTTGTTTAAGGTATATGATATATCATAAAGGAATTATGATAGAGTGCCTGAAACATTTTCAAAATAAATTTTTATTTAAGCATATTTGTTACAAAATTATTCATTCTTAAGTTTCAATCATAGAATGCACACTACCCTTGACCACCACCAATGTCCCTTGTTTCCTTCCCCTTCACCCTCCTCTGCCTATGTCAGGGGCAGGCATTTTGCTTTTTTCTCTCTATCTCTCTTTTCCTTTATGACACTGAGGTTTGCAAAATTTCCTTTATGACACCGTGGTTTGCAATATTGTTCATTAAAGGGTACCATGCATGTCACTTATCCATTTTCAGCATCCAGTTCTTGTCCAGAGTGATAAGTTCCAACTATCTATGTACCTTTCTCTATTCTAACTGAACTCACCCCTTTTTATGGCAAGCTTCCTATTATGGACTAGTCCTTCTGTCCCTCATCCCTATTTTTCTAGATATTATTACCATATTGCCATTTATTATTCTTATATGACACAAATGATTATTCTGTGTCTTTATCTCTCTTTCTGACTAATTTCACTCAGAATAATAATCTGATGTGTTGATGTATGTACAGATGATGCACTCTGCATGACTCAGTGTTTTTGTGTAGTCACAAGAAGCATAAGTTGCACACCCGTGCTTTGTATCCACTCATTGTATGATAAACTGGATTAAAATAAACTCTCTGCTGAACTCTGTGACAGATGACACAGTAAAGATAATTTGTGAAATTCACAATTGTGATCTAATCCAGGCTATTCACCACCCTGGGTGAGAGTATGGATGCCCACTACTAGCATCATCTCCATGAAGAATTGAAGTGGCTGTTCAGGGGCAGGGTGCTCTCTTACCTTGTTGGCAAGAGGGAAGAAGTAATGCAGTTCCTGTGAGAGCAGAACTCTGACGTTCTACAGCCCCAGTTGGACAAGGAATGGGTAGCAAAACTTGAGTATTTGGCAGAAATTGTTAATTTTCTCTATGAATTTATTATTTCTCTGCAGGGGAGTTTCACAAGTAGTTTTTACAGTGAGACATAAGATGGATGTGTTCAAAAAAGAATCTTATTCTGGGATAGCTGTGTCTGAGAAGGAGATATTGAAATGTTTCCACTCTTGCAAAAATTTTCTAATTGGCACTTATATTATGCAGAAAGCCATAATCAATATGAAAAACAGCATTTAAGGGCATTAGCTCACAACTTTAATCATGAGTACTCTGAACATGAGAATCCATGGAAAAGAAAACACTGGGTTGAGAATCCCTTCATGGAAGATGCCCACTCCTGTGAAAAAAAAATATGTGTTTTAAGATCACTCCAGGCACCGTTTTTCTAAACCCCACCCAACCTGGTCTGAAGAAGCAGGGTAGCAGGAAAGAAATAATAAACCAAACTTGCCAGGAAAGGATGATCATGGGGTCCATGGCCCTTTACCTTGTATTCTCTGCCTCGGGCCCAAAAAGCTAGAACACCTCTTTCTTTATTAAAACCAATTGCCAATACCAGGAGGCTTCAGGTCAAGAGAGAGAGAGAGAGAGAGAGAGAGAGAGAGAGGGGGGGGGGGCAAAAGTGCATATTCAGTAGACTTTTACATATCAAAGGAAGAGGTTTAAGAAAGGATGACATGGGGACGGAGAGATAGCATGAAGGTAAGGCATTTGCCATTCATTCAGAAGGTCATTGGTTCAAATCCCGGCATCCCATATAGTCCATAGAGCCTGCCAGGAGCGATTTCTGAGCGTGGAGCCAGGAGTAACCCCTGAGCGCTGCCGGGTGTGACACACAAGAAAAAGAAAGGATGACGTTGGGGGAACACCTTTGCTTGGGGTTGATCCTGGATATCATCTTACAGTCTTGGAGCTGGCTGCAAGGGCTGCACACAGGGCGCATACTGATAGAGGCTAGAACCAGAGTCCTAACTCCTGGAGCAGCAGCCTGGCACACAGAAGAGCCAAATTAAAGGTGTAAAGAGCCACATGTGGCTCGCGAGCTGCAGGTTGCCGACCACTGTCCTGGAGTGATTTGCCTACATGTTGTTCTATATATCTTATGGTTTCAGGTCTGATATCAAGGTCTTTCATCCATTTGGATATTACCTTCGTACATGATGTTAGCTAGGGGTCTAAGTTCAATTTTTTGCAAGTGGCTAACCAGTTGTGCCAACACCACTTGTTGAAGAGGCTTTATTTGCTCCATTTAGGATTTCTTGCTCCTTTATCAAAAATTAGGTGGCTGTACGTCTGGGGAACACTTTCTGAGTATTCAAGTCTATTCCACTGAACTGAGGGCCTGTCCTTATTCCAATAACATGCTGTTTTGATAACTATTGCTTTATAGTAATGTTTAAGGTTGGGGAAAGTAATTCCTCCCATGTTCTTTTTCCCAATGATTGCTTTCGCTATTGTAGGGTGTTTATTGTTCCAAATGAATTTCAAAAGTGCCAGATCCACTTCTTTGAAGAATGTTGTGGGAATCTTTAGAGGGATCGCATTAAATCTGTATAATGCCTTGGATAGTATTGCCATTTTGATTATGTTAATCCTGCCCATCCATGATCAGGGTATGTGTTTCCATTTCCACATATCCTCTCTTATTTCCTGGAGCAGAGTTTTATAGTTTTCTTTGTATAGGTCCTTCACATTTTTAGTAAAGTTGATTCCAAGATATTTGAGTTTGTCTGGCACTATTGTGAATGGGGTTGTTTGTTAATGTCCATTTCTTCCTTATTACTATTGGTGTATAAAAATGTCATAGATTTTTGTGTGCTAATTTTGTAGCCTGCCACCTTGCTATATGAGTCTATTGTTTCTAGAAGCTTTTTGATAGAGTCTTTAGGGTTTTCTAAGTAGAGTATCATGTCATCTGCAAAAAGTGAGAGCTTGACTTCTTCCTTTACTATCTGAATTCCCTTGATATCTTTTTCTTGCCTAATCGCTATGGCAAGTACTTCCAGTGCTATGTTGAATAGGAGTGGTGAGAGAGGACAGCCTTGTCTTGTACCAGAATTTAGAGGGAAGGAATTTAGTTTTTCTCCATTGAGGATAATATTTGCCACTGGCTTGTGGTAGATATCCTTAACTATATTGAGAAAGGTTCCTTCCATTCCCATCTTGCTGAGAGTTTTGATCAAGAATGGGTGTTGAACATTATCAAATGCTTTCTCTGCATCTATTGATATGATCATGTGGTTTTTATTTTTCTTGTTGTTGATGTTGTGCATTATGTTGATAGATTTACAGATGTTAAACCAGCCTTACATTCCTGGGATGAAACCTACTTGATCGTAGTGGATGATCTTCTTAATGAGGCATTGAATCCTATTTGCCAGGATTTTGTTGAGGATCTTTGCATCTGCATTCATCAGTGATATTGGTCTGTAATTTTCTTTTTTCATTGCATCTCTGTCTGGTTTGGGGATCAAGGTGATGTTGGCTTCATAAAAGGTATTTGGAAGTGTTTCCATTTTTTCAATTTCATGAAAGAGTCTTGCCAGGATTGGTAAACTGGAAAGTTTGAAAGAATTCATTAGTGAATCTATCTGGGCCCGGGCTTTTGTTTTTGGGCAGACATTTGATTACCGTTTTAATGTCATCAATAGTGATGGGGGTTTTTAGATATGCTACATCCTCTTCCTTCAACTGTGGAAGATTATAAGAGTCCAAGAATTTATCCATTTCTTCTAGGTTCTCATTTTTAGTGGCGTAGAGCTTTTCAAAGTAGTTTCTGATTACCCTTTGAATCTCTGCCATATCAGTAATGATCTCTCCTTTTTCATTCCTCATAGGAGTTATCAAGTTTCTCTCTCTCTCTTTCTTTGTTAGTTTTGCCAGTGGTCTATCAATCTTGTTTATTTATTTAAAGAACCAACTTCTGCTTTTGTTGATCTTTCGAATTGTTATTTGGGTTTCCACTTCATAGATTTCTGCTCTCAGCTTTGTTATTTCCTTCTGCCTCCCTATTTTTGGGTCCTTTTGTTGAGCACTTTCTAGGTCTATGAGCTGCGTCATTAAGCTACTCAGGAAAGCCCCTTCTTTCTTCCTGATGTGTGCTTGCAAAGCTATAAATTTTCCTCTCAGTACTGTTTTTGCTGTGTCCCATAAGTTCTGATAGTTTGTGTCTTCATTATCGTTTGTTTCCAGGAATCTTTTGATTTCCTCTTTGATTTCATCTTGGACCCACTGGTTATTCAGTATGAGGCTCTTTAACTTCCAGGTGTTAAAGTTTTTCTTCTGTGTTCCTTTGGAATTCACAAATAATTTCAGAACCTTGTGGTCAGTAAAGGTGGCCTGCAAAATTTCCTCTTGACATTATGCAGATATGTTTTATGTGCCAGCATGTAGTCTATCCTGGAGAATGTCCCATGTACATTGGAGTAGAATGTGTATCCAGGTTTCTGAGGATGAAGTGTCCTATATATATCCACTAGGCCTCTTTTTTCCATTTGTCTCTTCTGGTCCAGTATATTTTTTTGGGTTTCAGTCTGGTTGACCTATCAATTGTTAACAAAGCTGTGTTGAGGTCTCCCACATTTATTGTGTGATTATTTATGTCATTTTTTAGCTTTGTCAACAATTGTATTTCATATTTTGCTGGACCCTCATTCAGTGCATATATGTTTAGAAGAATGATTTCTTTTTGCTCTACATACCCCTTGATTAATATATAATGTTCATTTTGTCCCTTACAACCTTCCTGAGTATAAACTTAGAATTATCTGATTTTAGCATGGCCACTCCAGCTTTTTTATGGGTGTTGTTTGCTTGGATAATTTCCTCCAGCCTTTTATTTTCAGTCTATGTTTGTTCTGACTATTCAGGTGCCTTTCTTGTAGACAGCAGAAAGTTGGATTGAGTTTTTTGATCCATTTGGCCAGTTTGTGTCTCTTAACTGTGCATTTAGTATGGACATTGAGAGAAAGAATTGTCCTGGGATTTGTTGACATCTTTATATCGAAGTTTGGTGTGTCTTTTGGTTAGTCTTGTCTTAAATTAGGTATTTCAGTTTTTTTCTTAAGTGTGGTTTTGAATCTGTAAAGTTTCTGAGCTGTTTTTTGTCTGTGAAACCATGTATTTTTCCATCAAACCGGAAAGTGAGTTTTGCTGGGTACAGAATTCTAGATGAAGCATTCATTTCATTCAGTCTTGTCACAATATCCCACCACTGCTTTCTGGCTTTGAGTTTTTTTGGTGACAGGTCTGCTGTAAATCTCAAGGATGCTCCCTTGAATGTAATTTCTTTTTTTGATCTTGTTGTTTGCAGAATTATGTCTCTATCTGTGGGATTCGATATTGTGACTAGGATGTGTCTTGGGGTATTTTTTCTGGGGTTTCTTTTGGTTGGTACTCTTTGGGCATGCAGGATTTAATCACATACATTCTTTAGCTCTGGAAGTTTCTCTTTAATGATATTCTTGACCGTTGCTTCTTCGTGGAAATTTTCTTCCTGGGTCTCTGGGACTCCAATGATTCATAAGTTGTTTCTGTTGATCTTGTCATAGACTTCTATTTTCATCTGTTCCCATTCTTTCACTATATTTTCCATTGTCTCTTCATTTGTTTTAAGTTTTTTTCCCAATCTCTCCTGCTGTATGGAGTTGTTATTTATCTCATCTTCCACAGCACCAATTCTAATATCAGCTTCTTCTATTCTGGTGTTGAGCTTATCCATTTTGTCATTCAATTCATTTACTGAGTTTTTCAGGCCTGTTAGTTGACATGATATTTCAGTTTGAAGTTTTGTGATTTCTGTCTTCATATTTTCTTGCTTCTTATTAGTGTTCTGTTCAACTCGATCCATGGTTTCTTTGAGTTCTTTGAGCATCTTCCATATTGCTTTTCTAAAGTCCTTTGCTGAGAGATTGATTAGTCCGTTGGTCATTATCTGGTCATCAGAATTGTCATCTTCATTCTCTATGTCTGATGGTGGCCTGTGTTGTTTCCCCATTGTCACACTTGTATTGTGGGTATTCATTGGATAAGTGATGTACGTGGCCATACTCCTTTGGCTCTGCCCTTTCTGGGTGGGTTGATTTGCCTGCAGGAATGCTGATGAAATCCACTCTAAGGCAGTGACAGGAACGCTGATGAGATTGGATCTCAGGCAGCTGGAAATCACATGACCCAAGATGGCCTCTGCGCCCCTCTTAAAATGTATTCTTGACTACAGAGATAGTATAGCTTGCCTTGCTTGTGTATAACCCACTTCTTTATGTGGCACTATATGTGGTTCCGCAAACACAGCCAAGATAGTTACATGAGCACAGAGCGAGCAGTAAGCCCTAAGCAATACCAGGTATTAGCCTCCCCCCAAAAAATTAAAAGCTAAATTAAAAAAAATTCAAAATATAATGTATTCCAAACATCAGACCTTTGTTACTTTTACTACTGTAATTTGGTTCTATGCCTCTCTTCTTAATCTATAGCCTATTTTTTTTTCAAAATTTAATTTCGGTTGCTCACAGTGGTATTAATGTTTATGAATAAATGTACAAAACTTCCACACCCTAAGCTTATTCTCAATGAAGTTGCTGCAATAAATCTGGTTTATAGCCACATCAGATATCTACTCACTCAGAATAAAAGTAATGTTCCAAAAAGAGTTCAAAAACTCTTCCTTCCATAATTGCCTGTTTGAAGAAATCTTGTGCGACTCTGCCACTCTCTCTTCAAATGTAGGAGCATTTATCCCTTTTTGAACTTTGCAGACTCTTCTCTGCCTAAAACTCTCTTGCCTCAGTATCCACTTGGAATTTTCCTTCATTTCCTTCAAACGTTTATTCAAATAGCATCTCTATAAGAATATGAGAAAAGAGCGATTTGTTGAATATCATACAAGTTCTTAGATCAGTGCCTGCCATATGGTGGCCACTTGATAAGTATTTATTATTGCTGAAGTGTGATAGTAAAAGTCACAACAAAAATTTTGCAATCTCATATATTAAGACCTAAGCAATATTCCAAGAATACATGAATTTTCCTTTTCTTTACTGAAACCACTGCTAACTTACAATGTTAAGGTATTGTATTATAGCCTTATAAAATAAATTCAAGCACTTTGAATGTATATTTTCTTCAGGAAATCTATGTTCAATCTCCAATATCATGTGTTTCCTCAAAAATCACCAGGAATACAAAGATGGGCTTAGTTGTGAACAAAAATCATATCTGCATTTGGCTAGTTCCATAGACTCACAGATGTAAACTAAGCCATAAAAATTATGAGTACACTGGCCATGCAGCTGAAAGTTGACAATCTTAAGAGGAAAGAGTGAACCAAGTCTCTATCCTGACAAAGTCTCACTTGCTGCCCCCATCATCCATAACTGCCACTTAATCAATGGCCCTATTTCATCATTCCTCTACAGTTCTCCAATCTGGTCAAACTTTAGGTACATTGTATTTGGGCTGACATCATCAGAACTTTTTTGTAGTAAGTGTGGGCATCCTCTTCTCACCACACACACACACCATATTCCTTGGCCTTTTCATGCTCCTAGAAGACATACAGCCAAAAACACATCCCAAAATAGTTCTGGGAATTACTACACTATTCCTGGAATTCCTGTAACAACTCAAATTATTTTAATACTGTCATTAACATAGAATCACAAAATTTAGGTGCCAGTGTGTATCTGAAGTCACCTAATGTTTAGAAACAAAATAAACACAATGATCAATTAGCAACAAGAGCTACTAAGCCTTATGTCAATAACTTTATGATCTCATTATTAGATAAAATAATTTTCTTTTTTTCTTTTTTTTAAATTATCTTTATTTAAAAACAGTGATTACAAATATGGATATAGTTGTATGATTACAGTCATGTAAAGAACACCCCCCTTCATCAGTGCAACATTCCCACCACCAATTTCCCAGATCTCCTTCCTCCCCCCCAACACCTGTACTCAGACAGGCTTTCCACTTCCCTCATTTATTCACATTGTTATGATAGTTTCCAGTGCAGTCATCTCTCCAACTGCACTTATCACTCTATGTGGTGAGCTTCATGTCATGAGCTGCACCTACCTCATCTCTCTTGTCTCTGAGATACTGTTAAAAATGTCTTTCATGGGGCCCGGGAGATAGCATGGAGGTAAGGCGTTTGCCTTTATGCAAAAGGTTATCGGTTCAAATCCCGGTGCCCCATATGGTCCCCCGTGCCTGCCAGGAGCAATTTCTGAGCATGGAGCCAGGAGTAACCCCTGAGCACTGCCAGGTGTGACCCAAAAAAAAAACAAAAAAAAATGTCTTTCATGATAAAATAATTTTCACAAATTTTCTCATTTATTTTTTCTCCTTTTTTTCTTTTTTATGGGGGATCATACCAAGCACACTCAGGAGTTACTCATGGATGTGCACTCAGAAATCACTCTTGGCAGGCTCAGGGGACCATGGAATGCTGGGGATTTAACTCTGGTCAGCCACATGCAAGGCAAACACCCTACTTGCTGTGCAATCACTCTGATCCCTCCTTTTTTTCTTTTTTAAAAACATCACTCATGGGAGGAATTACTTTTCCCAATTTCAAACTTTACTACAAAGCAACAGTGATCAAAACAGCATGGTATTGGAATAAGGACAAGCCCTCAGATCAGTGGAATAGGTTTGAATACTCAGAAAGTGTTCCCCAGAATACAGTCACCTAATTTTTGATAAAGGAGCAAGAAATCCTAAATGGAGCAAAGAAAGCCTCTTCAACAAGTGGTGTTGGCACAACTGGTGAGCCACTTGCAAAAAGTTGAACTTAGACGCCCAGCTAACATGATGTACGAAGATGAAATCCAAATGGATGAAAGATCTTGATATCAGACCTGAAACCATAAAATACATAGAACAACACGTAGGCAAAGCACTCCAGGACATTGAGACTACAAGCATATTCAAGGAGGAAAATGTACTCTCCAAGCAGGTGAAAGCAGATATTAATAGGTGGGAGTATATTAAGCTGAGAAGCTTCTGCACCTCAAAGCAAATAGCGCCCAAGATACAAGAGCCTCCCACTGAGTTGGAGAAACTATTCACCCAATACCCATCAGATAAGGGGCTAATTTCCAAAATATACAAGGCTCTGACAGAACTTTACAAGAAAAAAACATCTAATACCATCAAAAAATGGGGAGAAGAAATGGACAGACACTTTGACAAGGAAGAAATACAAATGGCCAAAAAGCACATGAAAAAATGCTCCACATCACTAATCATCAGAGAGATGCAAATCAAAACAACTATGAGGTACCACCTCACACCACAGAGATTGACACACATCACAAAGAACGAGAACAAACAGTGTTGGTGGGGATGTGGAGAGAAAGGAACTCTTATCCACTGCTGGTGGGAATGCTGTGTAGTTCAACCTTTATTGAAAGCCATATGGAGATTCCTCCAGAAAATGGAAATCGGACTCCCATATGATCCAGCTATACCACTCCTAGGAATATACCCTAGGAACACAAAAATACAATACAAAAACCCCTTCCTTACACCTATATTCATTGCAGCACTATTTACCATAGCAAGACTCTGGAAACAATCTAGATGCCCTTCAACAGACGAATGGCTAAAGAAACTGTGGTACATATACACAATGGAATACTATGCA
>PVKC010050955.1:0-10494 GCA_004027635.1 Crocidura indochinensis
AAACGTCTTACCTCCATGCTATCTCCCGGGTCCCTCAAACCAGTAATTCTATAGCAGACAGGTTGCACTAGATTTCACTCACAACAGAACACATCATCATTTCCCTATACATATATCTCTGATGCTATTTGCAGACTTTCCCCATCACACTCACAGGACCACAGTCCTCATTGACAATGAGACATGCTCTATGTCTGACAGGTGGCTCTGAAAGACAGGATTACCTGCTCTCTCTTTAGTCAGTTCTGTCAGTTATGGGCTGTGTCTGCCATTTTGTGGCTGTACTGTGATAAAGCAGCAAAAGATTTTTGGTACTAGTTCCAGTGATCAAGACAGATTTTTAGTCAGGGAAACAGCTACTATAATATCATAACTAGGTCTCTCTGTAAGGACAACCACAAGCACCACAAAAAATGGTTCCTTTTCCTGATAAACATCCAATTAGTTGATAATAAATAATATTCAGTTGTCCAGGAATTTAGAAGAGATGCTTTTACCACCTTTAATAGTACTTGGTAGCACACATAGGAGGTGCTCTGAGAATTCACATTAGAAATCACAGATGTAATTTCGGAAAAAAAATGTCAGGCAGAAGGAATCTGCAGGTGAAATGACAGGTGAGCAGTGAGGGAAGTTGGGAAAATACAGATTTGTCGGTCAGCTTCATGTCTCCTTCCAGAATTATCCATAATAGCTGTTATATTTGAAGCAAGTACAAAAATGAGGAAGTTTCTGGTGCCATCAACCCTATGAACCATGTCTGATTTATTCATGATTGAGTACAAAACTTGTGACTATGGAAAACCAACTATTATATTTCAAAAATTCGTAGACAGTTGTGATTTTCCTGTGGTTCTTGGTTTAAGGACTATAACTCAGGGTCTTATACATGAAAAATATATCTGCACTTCAACTGAGTCGCATGTCTGGCATGGAGTGTTTCTGTGACAATGAAACTGTACTTGACGTATACAAGATTGTGACTGTGCCCAATCTGGCCACTGGATCCTTAAATTATACTTTGCACAATAAGTAGCTATTTATTTTTTTTGTTTGTCTCTTTTTGGGCCATACTGGGTGGCACTTAGGGGTTACTCTTGGTTGTGTGTTCAGAAATCACTCCTGGCAGGCTCAGTGAACTCTATGGAATCCCAGGAATCAAGCCCAGGTCAGTCCTGGGTTGACTGCATATAAGGCAAACACCCTCCAGCTGTGCTATCTTTCTGGCTAGTAACTATATTTTTATCTAATTTGTATTATTTTAGGCTTTGAGTTTTAGGGGGGTTTGGGGGATACACCAGCAGTGCGTAGGGTTACTCCTGGCTCCACACTCAGAAATCACTCCTGGCAGGCTCAGAGAACCATATGAGATCCTGAAATCGAACCCAGGCCCATCCTCTGTCAGCCACATGCAAGGCAAACGTCCTACCACTGTGCTATATCTCTGGCCCCAAACTTGCATTATTTTAATCTAAGTAAATTATACCATATTTAACCTTATTCATAGTACTGTTTTCATTACTAAGTTTTGTTGGTGCTCTGACATGCAGGGGATGCCAGTCAAAATGTGGGTTACTCTTCTTGGATGTAAGTTCTAAGGCAAGAATTAATTAGCAAATGCTCAAAGTCTTTTAGGGATATCCAAAAGGCAGAACATTCCTTTCTGTTTAAAACTTCAAATGTGGGGCCCGGGAGATAGCATGGAGGTAAGGCGTTTGCCTTTCATGCAAAAGGTCATCGGTTCGAATCCCGGTGCCCCATATGGTCCCCTGTGCCTGCCAGGAGCAATTTCTGAGCATGGAGCCAGGAGTAACCCCTGAGCACTGCCGGGTGTGACCCAAAAACCAAAAAATTAAAATAAAATAAAATAAAACTTCAAATGCATATAGAAGACAAAGAGAAATAAAGTTGTATTGGGGTATATTTTGGTGATAAGTTTTTCAGGGAAAGAGAAATTAATCAATGCTATATTTGCCCAAAAAGATCCTTATGCTTGGAAGTAAAAGTTTCAACTATATACACACTTAGTACAGCAGAAGGAATATTAATATATAGGTCAAATAACTGCTTGGATTAAACATAAGAAATATCACCTTTCACTATCAAAAATCTTGGCCAGCCATTACACTGAGGGAAGACTTCTCAGTGGGCTTTCTGGTGAGCTTCTTATTAGATAATGAGAAGTTCATATTTAAACCAAGTAAATGTTTGTATTTAAACATAGAAATATCACCTTTAACTGACATTAAGACTGAGGCACAAGGAGAAGGAAAGCATCACAGAGTGAAGGATGATGCAGGCTTTAAGAAAACACAGAGGAAATATCAAATACTCTCTATATTTTTTCTTATTTATGAATCGTTATTCAGACTTTCTATGGTCGTTTTTTCTTAGTGTCTGTTTTTCTATTTGGTTTTGGTTTATTGTGCCACACACAGTGGAGCTAAAGAGTTATTCCTGGTTCGCAGTAAATGCTTTTAACAGTGCTCAGGGTACCATACAAGAGCCAGGAATTGACCCAGGTTGGCATTGGGTGAAACAGCCCTCTTTGTGTGGTTCTATTGTTCTCTCTACACCTCTGGTTTAAATGGCAATTTCTCACCTGACTCATCTCTGGAATCAGTGAGAGAGTTGATAGCTTAGCAATGTCTGTGCTGGGCCAAGACAAAGCCCAGGAAACTCATGGACCAAAGCATCTCTAGGTACAGGCTTGACAGTTCCCGGCACTGCAACACCACTACAACTCTGCAGTTTTGCCCCCATGGGCCCTGCACTGAGGCTCAGCACTGATGGATGAGTGTTGTTCTGAGTGACAATTGGGTCTGTGTGTCTATAAAATCAATAAAAATATTGGAAAACAACATTTTTACTTAAGAATGTAGAGAAATATACTAGGCTATCATACTCATATATGAAATATAATTTTACTTATAAATGCATTGATGAGAAATCATAGATTTCTGCAGACAATTAATGAACTGTCTCAATGTGTCTGTCTTAGTGCAGAGGGAACAGGTAGCAGTGTCCTGACTCACTGGTATACTACAAGATACTCCCTTCAGTACCAAAACTGGTAGTAATCTCAGTCCCCTGGGATAAGCATGTTCTCTGCAGGCAAAATTCTACTTCCTTAGGGGAAATGCACCCCAGTCTTCCCTCAGCTGTTCTGCTCCCACACAAACTCTTCACCCCTCTACCTACACAGCAGGCCCAGCTCCCTCTCATTTGCAAGTTTCACAGTTTCCTGCCCAGGACACTCAAGACACACTCGGTCTCCCCTGTGCAGGTTCAGTTCCAGTCAGGACACACAGTGGACATGAGGGCACCAGTGCAGTTTCTCAGCGTCCTGCTGCTCTGGTTCCCAGGTAAGGAGGAAATCCAAGGTTTGCTGGACTTTCCATGGCTTTGGAAGGAACTGAAATGTGATGAAAAGTGATAATGAATGTTTATTTTCTCTCTCAGGTGTTGGGGATGGAATCTAGATGGCTCAGTCTCCATCTTTGTCTGCATCTCTGGGAGAGAAAGTCACCATCACCTGTAAGGCCAGTCAGGACATTAGCAACAATGTAGACTGGTACCAGCAGAAATCAGGAGAAGTTCCTAAAAAACTAATCTATTATGCATCAAACTTGCAACCTGGGGTTTCTTCCCAATTCAGTGGGAGTGGATCTGGCACAGATTTCACTGTCACCATCAGCAACCTGGAATCTGAAGATGCTGTCACTTATTACTGTATGCAGTTTAATAATTACCCTTCCACAGTGATACAGGCCTGAGGATAAACCCTAGGACTAAGCTTTGTGAGTCTGGGCAGCTGCAGCTGTTCCTCCTTATGCTTCTATCTGCTGAGTGTCACATGCAGCCTCACTGTGATACGATAGAAGTTTTAAGAAGAAGGAGAAGTAACACTTTCAACTCTATAATCTTCCTCTCATCCCAGCTGCATTCAAATAACCCTTAATCTCTACTATTTTTATTGATAGGGATTATTTTTCTTAAGAATGTGTGTGACAGTTTTACTGAGAGTTCATATTGATGGAAAAGTCACTCCATGCATTCTAGAAATTAACTATCAATCTCTACTTAAAATTAATGAAATATGTCCCCATAACAAACTGTGAAGGTAGGTGCATCCCACTGTTGCCATATCTAACTCCATATCCTCAGCTCTATTTATAGAAGTGTTTGTCTCAACTGATCAAACATTTCCATGAGTGACTCAAACCTGCCATCTGTACTGGTTATGAGCTTCTAATCCCCAAAATGTACAGACAAAAATAAAATAATGAGAAAAAAAACAGGCTATGCTACCAATTTACAATTTATTTATTCACTTCCTCCCTTGTGGTTGGCAGGGTTTAGATAGGGAGTTCAAACACAGACTCTGTAACCAAAAAGGGCTACAGGGTCACCAAGGTGCACGAACCGCTCCACCCAGCTGCTGCTCTTATTATGATGCTTCTGTTACTTGGTGTCTCTGAGAACATGCATTGTGGAGAACTCTGAGCTCACTGACTCTTCTTCCCAGATCCCCTCAATCTGCAGTTACATTCCATATCCTGTGCCTCCTAAGGGTGACTGAAGGGTGTGGATTTTCTGATCTCTGGTTCTGAATTAACACATATTCTTCTTGACTGAGGAAAAGTGATGTAATTGGGGTGATGGGATGTTGCATCTAGATCACTGGAAGCTAACTCACTCACTCATTACTGAGCTAGGTAAAACTGTCAACTGTGATATTTCCCTTTGAGGTTACAAAAAACAAACAAAAAAACAAAAAAACAAGAACCATCAGTATTGGCAGGGATGTGGGAAAGAAAGGAACTCTCATTCACTCATGTTAGAAATGCCATCTACTGCAGCCTTTATGGAAAACAGTGTGGAGATTTCTCAAAAAAAAAAAAACCTGGAAATTGGGGGCAAGATAGCATAGGTAGGACAGTTTGCCTTGCATCCAGAAGGATGATGGTTCGAATCCTGGCATCCCATATGGTCCCCCAAGCCTGCCAGGAGCGATTTCTGAGCATAGAGCCAGGAGTAACTCCTGAGCGCTGCCGGGTGTGACCCAAAAACCAAAAACCAAACCAAAACAAACAAAAAAAAAACATAGAAATCGAGCTCCCACATGATCTAGTTATATCACACTAGGCATATACCCTAGGAATACAAAAACACAGTACAAAAATATCTTTTGCATGCCTCTATTCATTGCAGCACTATTTACAATAGCCAGAATCTGGAAACAACCCAAATTCCATACAACGGATGAGTGGCTAAAAAAACAACTGTGATACATTTTCACAATGGAATATTATGCATCCATTAGGAAAAATGAAGTCCAAAAATTTTCTATTCATAGATAAACATGGAAGCTGTTATGTTGAGTGAAATAAGTCAAATTTGTGGGATTTAAGAAAAAATAAAAGACATTAATATTATTGTTGTAGTAATACCCAGAGATAATAGAGATGAGGACTGGAAGGACCAACCCACAATATGAAGTTTACCACAAAGAGTTAGAGAAATAATTAAACTAATATATATCATGATGATGGTAGTGAGTGAGAGAAATAAAATACGTGCCTCAAATACAAACAGAGGGAAGAGGCTGTTGGGTGAAAAGTTTTATTTTTTATGACTGCAAGTCAAGTACAAATATGTTTGCAGGCAATCATGGTGCTTAAAGATATTATTAAAATGTTAAAATAAAATATTTGTTAAAATAAAAAACAAAAAACAAATAGTGTTTCCTGAAATTTGCAGACAAATGAGGAATCACATAAAAGAGGAAAATTTCAACAACCTGAGCAATATCCAACACCAGTCATACCTCGGTCATAATCATGATGCTTCTGGCCTGCTCAGGGCCTTTTTTCAAGACAGAAAGTTAGGCTCTGATTTCCATATTTTGTTTTCTGTTCCTGTTTACCCAGGCTAATCAATCAGACCTTAGCAAAATCAGCCCGTTTCTGGGCAAAATGCACCTAACCATGTACTGACAGATCGAGATATGGGCTCTCATTTCTCTAGACCCTGTGCTCTGACTCAGCTGAAAAAATGGATAGGGGGGCCCGGGAGATAGCATGGAGGTAAGGCATTTGCCTTTCATGCAAAAGGTCATCGGTTCGAATCCCGGTGTCCCATATGGTCCCCCGTGCCTGCCTGCCAGGAGCAATTTCTGAGCATGGAGCCAGGAGTAACCCCTGAGCACTGCCGGGTGTGACCCAAAAACCACAAAAAAATGGATTGGGGGAGTGCTTGTGGGACTATATCTTTGATCTAGAACATTTCAATGATCAAAAAACCATGCTGATCAGCATCACATATTGGACACACAAGCACAGTTTCACTATCAAAGAAAGCAATCTAGGACCAGGCATTGCAGCCTGATTGGGACTCATGATTTTCAGGTCAGAGTTTTATTTCTCAAACCAGAAAAACCAAAATGTGCTATTGACTACTAACTGCTGAAATACTACAACTGATTTTGTTTCTGTTTTGTTTTGGGGTCACACCCGGTGACACTCAGAAGTTACTCCTGGGTATGTGCTCAGAAATTGCTCCTGGCTGGGGGTCATATGGGATGCTGGGAAATCAACTGCTGCCTGTCCTAGGTCAGCCGCATGCAAGGCAAACACCCTACCGCTTTGCCACCACTCCATCCCCGAAATACTACAATTGGATTCCATATTCATGAATACAAAAGTCACAAGTAAGTTTTGCTCTCAATTATGAGTAATTCGGTTGTGATCCTTAAAGCCTATGGTCTCAATATAATTGTCACTAGCACAACATCTTGAGATAGTTCAGTTGCTTCTGGAATTAGATCTGAAACTGGGCTGACATCTTTGCATCATAACCTACCTGCTTCAGCTTCTCCACATTCACCCACTGTTCATAAGTGATTTCACCTGCGGGGTCCATCTCTTGCTTGGGTTTCTTTCTGAAATTAAATCTGTGGCTTCTCAAGAGCATCATAGCATCTGCTGTGTGTATTTCCAAGTAATAACAGTAAACCTTGGTTCGTAAATTTCTTCTAAATTACACTTAACTCTAATTTGATCATTGTTTGATTGTTAATGATATCAAGGAGAGAAAACATTAATTTTTGTTGTGGTGTTGCTTATTTTATAGACCTGTCTGGTGTTGTCTGCTTATTCCAGTATCTATTTCAAAGACCTGGAAAAAGCCTTTATCAAAAACACTGAAATCGGGACCCGGAGAGATAGCACATCGGTGTTTGCATTGCAAGCAGCCAATCCAGGACCAAAGGTGGTTGGTTCGAATCCCGGTGTCCCATATGGTCCCCCATGCCTGCCAGGAGCTATTTCTGAGCAGACAGCCAGGAGTAAGCCCTGAGCACCACCGGGTGTGACCCAACCCCCCCCCCCAAAAAAAAAAAAAAAAAAACACTGGAATCAGCATCTGAAATCTTTCAGTTGCTGATCATGATGTAGCCACTAGAGGGCAGAGAGAACCTACAACTAACACAGAAGCCAGACTGAGAAACAATGGGCCTAAAGAGTGAAGGTCTGGGCTCTGCGAAGAACACTGAGGACCGATGAGGACGGAGGGGACTCTTTTCCTACTTCTGTCTGTCCTGATTTCTTGAGCTCTCCCTTGAGAACAGAGCCCTGGGAAGCGAACCCAGAAATCATTGCACTCTGAAGCTGCCAGCGAGCCAATGAGTGAGTAAGACCTGGCCGGCTGTAGAGCTTCCCAATTGGAGGGCTGAGTGCTACTCCAGCGGGAGACTCCACCCTGCTGCGCTCTGCTAAGAACACTAAGGACCGAGGGGACTCTTCCTACTTCTGTCTGTCCTGATTTCTTGGCGCCCCAGAAGAGCGCGGCCGCGAAGCGAAGCGGAGCTGTCACACACTCTTTCTAACAAATAAACCCCATCACAACACGCAGGAAAAACACACTACTAGAGCAACAATGCGGAAAGCTTGTAGGCAAACACTAGGCACCGAGAATGAAGATGATGACTTGGATGACCTTAAAAATCACAACCCTCTGCTTAACCTCTCGGCAAAGGAATTTAAAATAGAAATATGGAATATGTTTGTAAAACTCCAAGAAAGCATAGATCAATCTGAACAGAACACAAAGACAGAACTCAGAAAACTTCAAACTGAAATGGCAGGCCTGAAAAACACGGTAGCTCAACTGAAAACCTCAGTGGGTGCCCTCGACAGCAGGGTAAGAGCAGCTGAGGAAAGAATCAGACTACTGGAAGATGAGATGCAGAAAAACTCAACACAGCAGAAGAAATGGGAAAAGAACCTTAGGACAAATGAGCAGGCAATGGAAAAAGTACTCAAGGAATGTGAACAGATGAAAATAGAAGTCTTTGATAAACTGAAAAGAAACAACATAAGAATCATTGGAGTCCCAGAGGCCCAAGTAGGAGATTGCCAGGAAGAATCAACTGTCAAAGACATCATCGAAGAGATACTACCAGAGTTAACAACTATATGCAACCAAATCCTGCATGCCCAAAGAGTACCAGCGAAACGAGACCCAAAGAAAAACACCCCCAGACACATCATCATTACAATGACAAATCCCACAGATAAGATAGAATACTGAATGCAGCAAAGTCAAAAAGGGAAATTACATTCAAAGGAGCATACCTAAGACTTACAGCAGACATGTCACAAGAAACTCTCAAGGCCAGAAGACAGTGGTGGGATATTGTGACAAGACTGAATGAAATGAATGCCTCACTGAGAATACTGTACCCAGCCCGACTCACGTTCAGGTATGAAGGAAAAATACATAGCTTCATGGATAAGCAACAGCTTAAAAACTGAGGTTTGCAAAATTTTCTTTTATGACACCGTCGTTTGCAATATTGTTAATTAAAGGGTACCATGCATGTCACTAATCCATTTTCAGCATCCAGTTCTTGTCCAGAGTGATAAGTTCCAACTATCAATGTCATAATGTACCTTTCTGTATTCTAACTGAACTCACCACTTTTTATGGCAAGCTTCCTATCATAGACTAGTCTACTGTATCTCATCCTTATTTTCTCTAGATATTACTACCATATTGCCATTTATTATTCTTATATGCCACAAATAATTATTCTGTGTCTACACCCCTCCTTCTGACTCATTTCACTTAGAATAATAATCTGATGTGTTGATGTATGTACAGATGATGCACTGTGCATGGCTCAGTGTTTTTGTGTAGTCACAAGAAACAGAAGTTGCACACCTGTACATTGTATCCACTCATTGTATGATAGATTGAATTAAAAAAAAACTCCCTGCTGAACTAAACTCTGTGACAGATGACACAGTAAAGATAATTTGTGAAATTAACAAATGTGATCAAATCCAGGCTATTCACCACGTTGGGTGAGAGTATGGATGCCCACTACTATCATCTTCTCCGATGAGGAAATGAAGTGGCTGTTAAGGGAAAGGGTGCTCTCTCGCCTTGTTGGCAAGAAGGAAGAAGTAGTGCAGTTCCTGTGAGAGCAGAACTCTGACTTTGTACATCCCCAGTTGGACAAGGAATGGATAGCTAAGCTTGTGTATTTGGCATACATTGTTCACTTTCTCTATGAACTTAATATTTCTCTGCAGGGGAGTTTCACAAGTAGTTTTTACAGTGAGACAAAGGATAAATGTGTTCAAAAAAGAATCTGATTCTGGGATAGCTGTGTCTGAGGAGATATTGATATGTTTCCACTCTTGCAAAAAAAATTCTGATTGGCACTTATATTATGCAGAAAATCTTAATCAATATGTAAAACAGCATATAAGGCAATTTAATCATGAGTACTCTGAACATGAGAATCCACAGAAAAGAAAACTCTGGGTTGAGAATTCCTTCATGGAAGATGCCCACTCTTGTGCAAAATAAAATATGTGTTTTACGATCACTCCAGGCACTGTATTTATAAACCCACCCAACCTGGTCTGAAGAAGCAGGGTAGCAGGAAAGAAATAATAAATCAAGCTAGCCAGGAAAGGGTGATCATGGAGTCCATGGCCTTTTACCTTGTACACTCTGCCTTGAGCCCAAAAAGCTAGAACACCTCTTTCTTTATTAAAACCAATTCCCAATACAAGGAGGCTTCAGGTCAAGAGTCCATTTCAGTGGGCTTTTACATATCAAAGGAAGAGGTTTAAGAAAGGATGACTTTGGAGGAGCACCTTTGTTTGGGGATGATACTGGGTATCATCTTACACTCTTGGAGTGACCACTGGGGCTGCACATGGGGCGCGCACTGACATAGGCTAGGAGCAGAGTCCTGACTCCTGGAGTGGCCGCTGGGCACACAGAAGAGCCAAAATAGAAAGTGTAAAGATCCGGATGTGGCTCGGGAGACACAGGTTGCTAACTACTGGTATGTTATATTAGAATTATAATACAATGCTATGACATATATGGTCCACCAGGGGTCATCAAACTTTTTTAACAGGGTGCCAGTTCATTGTCAACTGGACCTTGGAAGTGCCAAACTTTATAAAAAAA
>PVKC010050956.1:0-10493 GCA_004027635.1 Crocidura indochinensis
GTGTATGGGAGGTGGGGTATCTATGACTGTAGAGGTTTCCTGTGGCTGTATGGATACAGTGGGGCTTCAGTCAGCTCTGAGAGCCAGGCCTATCCCAGGGGCCTGGTGAGGAGTTGGAAGCAGAGCAAACAGCCCAGAGCAGGCCCCAAAGACCATGAATAAGATGGAGCTACAGGTGCTATGGGTGAGAGTCACACCTTATTTTGCCAGTGTCCCTGGGCCTGGAGAGGAGCAGGTCTGCTGAGGCAGCCTAAGGTTGTCGTGGGGCTGAGGATTAGTGAGTGGACTTTCGCCTGTCTCAGTGGTGGCCACAGCACCTGCTCTGCTGTGCTTTCCTAGAGTTGGATGTCCAAGCCCATCTAGGGCTTGGGGTGGGGATACTACAGCTTCTCAGGCTCCCTCCTGCCTCTCCCCAGGCCGACAAGGGAGACGTCGTAGCCCTGAGTCTCCCTGGAGGCCCCGGCCATGGGGATTCCGACGGGCCCATCAGCCTGGATGTGCCAGACGGCGCCCCTGACCCACAGCGCACCAAGGCTGCTGTGGAGCATCTGCACCAGAAGATCCTGAAGATCACAGAGCAGATCAAGATCGAGCAGGAGGCCCGGGACGACAACGTGGCCGAGTACCTGAAGCTGGCCAACAACGCTGACCGGCAGCAGGCAGCCCGCATCAAGCAGGTATTCGAGAAGAAGAACCAGAAGTCAGCGCAGACCATCGCGCAGCTGCACAAGAAGCTGGAGCATTACCGCCGGCGCCTGAAGGAGACGGAGCAGAACGGGCCGTCGCGGCAGCCCAAGGACATGCTGCGGGACATGCAGCAGGGCCTCAAGGACGTGGGCGCCAACGTGCGCGCCGGCATCAGCGGCTTCGGGGGCGGCGTGGTCGAGGGCGTGAAGGGGGGCCTCTCGGGCCTGTCCCAGGCCACCCACACCGCTGTGGTGTCCAAGCCCCGCGAGTTCGCCAGCCTCATCCGCAACAAGTTCGGCAGCGCGGACAACATCGCACACCTCAAGGACCCATTGGAGGACAGCGCCCCCGAGGAAGCCGCCCGGGCGCTGAGCGGCAGCGCCACGCTCGTGTCCAGCCCCAAGTACGGCAGCGACGACGAGTGCTCCAGCGCCAGTGCCAGCTCTGCTGGAGCGGGCAGCAACTCTGGTGCCGGGCCGGCTGGGGCGCTGGGCAGCCCAAAGTCCAACACGCTGTACGGGGCTCCCGCCAACCTGGATGCTGTGTTGGAAGAGCTGCGGGACATCAAGGAGGGCCAGTCCCAGCTGGAGGGCTCCATGGAGGACCTGAAGGCGCAGCTGCAGAGGGATTACACCTACATGACCCAGTGCCTGCAGGAGGAACGCTACAGGTAACCGCCCCAGCCTGTGGGAGGGAAGCATCTCCAGAAAGAAGTATTTTGGGGACCAAAGCGATAGCACATGACCCACTTGGGATGGACCTGGGTTTGATCCCTGGTACCCCATATGGTCCCCTGAGCCTGCCAGGAGCAATTTCTGAGCGCAGAGCCAGGAGTAACCCCCAAGAACCGCTGGGTGTGGCCCCCCTCCCAAAAGCATTTTGGGCAGGGGAAACAGACAAGGACTGTCACCAGGACTCTCATCTGGCCAAGGATGCCAGGTCGCATCCCAGTTCTGTTGTCTGTGGCTGAGCCCGAGTGAAGCCTGGCTGCTTCACTGTGATGTTACCAGTGTCTGATGTTCCCAACTGCTCCTGAGGCCTAGTGAGGACAGAGGCAAAGGCTGTGGGATGGGACAAGCTGCACTTGTGTCACAGCCTTTCGAGGCTCCACTGACATCCTGAGGCTGAGTTTGAGCTCTGCAGGTCCTTGAGAGCATCACTGGCTGTTCTGCCAGCAGCACAGAAAGGGGATGAGGGGAGAAGGGTGCTAAGAGCCGGAATGGATGTCACATGTGCTCTCTGTCCTCTGCCAGGTATGAGCGGCTGGAGGAGCAACTCAATGACCTGACTGAACTTCACCAGAATGAAATGACCAACCTGAAGCAGGAGCTGGCTAGCATGGAGGAGAAGGTGGCCTACCAGTCATATGAGAGGGCACGTGACATCCAGGTATAGCTGTGGCTGAGTCAGGGTGTCTGGCCATGGATTGGCGGGGACATGGGAACTCGAGAGGAGGCACTGGTGAGGGCTTCGGGGACAGTGGCAATGAAGAGAATGCCCAGGCTCTGGGCAAGGCAAAGAGAGGGCCAGTGGCTCCTTCCCTCACTTTGGACTGTCTCCCAGTGTCCTCTGCACTATAGTCAGAGACTGCAGCCCAGGCAGGCAGCACAGAGCTGACCTATGCTTTGTGTATGAGAGGCCCCTGTGAACCCTGGGCATTGCTGGGTGTGGCCTGTGGCCCCAGAGACCCAGAGGCAAAGAAACCTGCACCCATAGGCCAATTGTCAATGTGCCCAAGCTCTGGGTCCAGACTGGGGGTGGGTGGGATGTGGATGGGAATACCACTCCTGCAGCACTCATGTGTCCCTCTCTGCCCTCCAGGAGGCCGTGGAGTCCTGCCTGACCCGGGTCACCAAGCTGGAGCTGCAGCAGCAGCAGGGGGTGCAGCTGGAAGGCGTCGAGAACGCCAACGCGAGGGCGCTGCTGGGCAAGTTCATCAACGTGATTCTGGCGCTCATGGCAGTGTTGCTGGTGTTCGTATCCACCATCGCCAACTTCATCACGCCCCTCATGAAGACACGCCTGCGTATCACCAGCACAGCCCTCCTGGTTCTCATCCTCTTCCTCCTCTGGAAGCACTGGGACTCCCTCACCTACCTCCTGGAGCACGTGCTGCTGCCCAGCTGAGCGTCTGCGGGCCACTGTGTTCCCCGCCCATGGCCAGGCTTGTCCAGGGGGTCCTGGGATGTATCAACATATCCAGTTTTGTCTCCGGACCCCAAGTCTCCATCCCAGCGGCGCTGCCCCTCTTCTGTTCCTGCTTCTGCCCCATGACTTCTCCCTGTTGGCTCTGGCAAGATGGTGGGGACTGAAAGGAGCAGAGGACACTGGGACCAACGGGGTGACAGTTTCTGTCAGACCACTTTTTGCTGATGTGCTGAGAGGAGAAGCAGGAGAAGGCTATGTTCACATCTTGGGGAGAGCTCGGCTTGGGTCCCCAGCCCCTCTAGACCCAGGACGAAGACACTAGGGGCAGGAGGCCAGAGCAGAGTGGGGCGGGCACCAGCCTAAGCAGCCTCGGCACTCCCCTCTCTCCTGCAATGGCTGGGCCCTGGCTTCTGGCCTGAGCCTCCCCCATGTGGCAGGCAGGTGCAGTGTCCTGGAGCCCTGGCTGGGACTGTTTTCCCTGTTCTTTCTGCCTGTTACTGAATCTGCTACTTTCAGGGAAACAGACTTCAGGGCCCTTAGACTCAAGCCTAAGTCCTTAGACCTCTGGGAGCACGTCTGGTTCTATTTATTATTTATTTATTTGTTCTTTCCTCCCCCTCCCCTGCTCCTTGTGGAGCTCTGGCAGAGTGGGGTCCTGCCTGCCCAGCGCTAGCCATGAGCATTGAGCAGAGAGAGTGAAGCCTCTTTTATATGCCTATTTATTTTGTACGTGTGTTTGTGCGGAGGAGGCCTTTTGTGGCTTTCCTTTTTGAGGCTCTGGTGTGTAGTGTCTGCTTTCTCAGCCTCCTTTTCCCACAGCGCATCCATGAGGAGGGGGTTTCTCCAAAAAGGAGTCCAATGCTCCGGGGCAGCAGAGGGCAGTGCCTGCCAACTGTTGTGGAGTTTCTTGAGAAATAAATATTCTCTAAATTTTCAAACCATCCTGTGTATTGTCTTTATTCTGTCAAATGGAAACTGACGTTCGGGGTTATTGCCTCAAGATCTTCTTTCTTGAGCAAGATGTCATCCACCCTTCCGGTACTGCTCTGTGTGACCTGAGGTCTGGTCTACCCAGAGAAGGTCCCAAAGCCCAAACCCTCTGGACAGCAGTAGTCATATTCAGACATGACCACAAGAGGGCAGCAGAGCCTCATCAGCCCTGCTCAGGGTTCAGTCCCACGGGCCTCTGTTGGCCTAGTCTGGTTTAGGACTAGATAAGATACCTTCTCTCTTGAGCACTGAGCTGTTGCCGATTTGCTGTGTGATTGCAGCTTCTACTCTAGTAGCTAAGGGCTCCGCCCAAGACACTGGGTTCCCTGCAGGAACCTTGTGGACCTGGGAGAGTCCTCTAAGGGTTCCCAAGGAAAGAGACAAGGACCATGTGATCAAGGGAAGGCAGGAGATCGTGCTTCGAGTCTGGCCCATCCGCATGTTTGTTGCCTTCTCTTGCCTCCCTTTTCCATATCTGTAATGGAGCAAAGGAATAGCAGCTCATCCCAAAGGGTTCCAATGTCTGGTGGTTCTGTGATTCCAGAGTGGCAGCTGTGCCTGCCAGGACAATGAGGAGGTGGGATGGGTGCCCAGTAGGGCGGCGCTGACTCTCAGCCCCACCCCTGTGACCTGCAGTTTGACTGGTGAGTTGAGACATGGCTCTGGGGGGCCAGAGCCCACATTCCTGACCAGGCGGCCAACATTTCCCACATTCCTGCCCAAGGTCAGTGCCTTCCTCTTCGAAGGGAGGGTCCTTCGTGGATCCTGCGGCTCTGTAGTAATAGTGGAGCCACCTAGGCCCACTTCTGCCTGAGTCAGTCTCCCCCATGACCACACAGTGAGCTCATAAAAGCTTGTTCCTCTGTTTTGTTTCTTTTGGGGCCTACTCCTGTGGCAGTGCTGGGGTGTAGTGGCTTCCTGTGGTCCCAGGGCCATGGAGCTTGGGCTCAGCACTTTGAGCTCTTACAGTCCAACTTGTTTCTCCCATGCTTGAGGATGCTTCCTTGCCTGAGCAACAGCTATCTAGGAAGGGGTGGACCACAGCCCCAGAACTGCCGCTTCGCTCTGTTGAGGATGGGACATAGCATGATAGAGGCCTCCTCCACTACCCCCTTTTAAGGCTGCAGAGGGTGCCCTGGGCACCACAGCCCTGCGGATTCCCTGCCAGGCTGGCAGGGAGGGGCAGGCTGCCTTCTGCCAGGACTCAAAGCTGGGTGCTCCCTGGCAAGCTCAGGGTGCCTTGTGCCCACACAGAGCCAGCACTTCAGCCTCCGCAGTGAGGTAGAGGGAGGGCAGCCAACAAAACCCTCATGTGGGCAGAGGTGATTCAACACTCATCACCAGGGCTTCCTGGGTGCCAGCAGGGGGCAAGGAGGGCCCTGGGGCCTTTGGAGGCCTTTAGACCTGCGTCCTTGGCACCCATCCTGGACAGTCGCCTTAGACCTTTTCTTGCACTACACACCCTCCAATATGGGGGAGATGGTGTCTGCACATCCCAACTCAGCAAAAGCCAAAGGACTGACAGGAGTTCTCCTCAGCCATCACTCAAACAGGAGCACTGAGCTGCATGGCCACTCCTGCCCCACCTTCTGCTTCAGCTACTCCTGTCCCATCATGGCCAAGTCCCGAGGTCCCAGCCTAAGCAGCACTCTGCCTGCTGGTATCTCTAGCTCATTTTCTGCCACATCCTGGGAGTTTGTCTAGGCCTGTGCAGACACAGGAGGCAGGCCCGAGCAGAGACAGTCAGGACCTTATGAGTGGCTCTTCCAGCAAAAGCACATAGATCCCCTGGTAGGCAATACCCACGTGACCCAGGGTTCGGCCTGGGGAGATGCCTATAGGACAACATGGGGTTGTCTGACCTGCTCAGGGTTGAGGAAATGGGTGCATATGCAGAAGGTTGGGGGCAGCCTGGAAGGACGCTAGCCCCTTCAGGCTCCCCATGATGAGTGGGGAATGAGGCTGCACAGGCCCAGATAGTCCTGTCACCTGCCCTGTCCTGTCTGTTCCCCACCCAAGACTCCCCCAGCTCTGCTGCCACCACCCTTCCAGTCAAACAGGACGGTCTCCTTGGTCAGCCTGCTAGACAACCCCTGACAGTCTTAAATCTATCAGACACTTGTCCCTGCTGCTGGCATATGGTGCCAAGGCTCAGGCTGACCTCAGTTACGCCTGCCATTTCAGTTTACAGTTCAATCAACAGAAAGTTTCAGGAGTACCAGGACTCACTCCACCGGTCTGGGGTTCTGTTCTCTGGCTTCCAAGGAAAGGCTGAGTTCTCTCAGGTCCCCTCAGCTTCAGGGGTTCCCCACCCTGAGCCGGGGTGGGTGAAGAGAGGGTTCCTGTGACACTACTCTGTCCCCAGGTCTCCTTCCTCTCACCAGGCAGAGGCTGCAAGCTTCATGGCTGGAGTGGGGATGGGGTGCTGGAGAGTGGCCTGTGGCCTCAAAGAAATCCTCTTATCATTCTTTGGCACCTGGCCTCTCAACTACCCAGCTTTCATTTCTGGTGATTCCAAAAAGCTGAGCAGCAGCTAAGGAAATGCTGTGTACCTAATGCAAGAGACATGGGAAACGTCAGCATATTTGGGGCCTCATTGAGCTCATATGGACTTAGGTACACACAGACACGCATAGGCACATGCATAAACATGGATAGATGCATGCATGAAGACATAGATGCACAGGCACTCACAGACTTACATACACACAAACACAGGTACATCCATACAGACATACAGGCATATAAGACCCGTACATAAAAACACAGGGCCCAGAGAGATAGCACAGCGGCGTTTGCCTTGCAAACAGCCAATCCAGGACCAAAGGTGGTTGGTTCGAATCCCGGTGTCCCATATGGTCCCCCGTGCCTGCCAGGATTTATTTCTGAGCAGACAACCAGAAGTAACCCCTGAGCATAGCCGGGTGTGGCCCAAAAACCAAAAAAAAAAAAAACAAACCACAGAGACATACAGGAACAAGTGTGCATGTAGATGCATATAGGCACATATATATTCATACAAGCATTCTCAAATACAGAGACACAGACACAGGCACAGAAACATGGGTCCTGAGAGATAGCACAGAGGGTATAGTTTTGCCTTGCATCAGCTGACCCGGGTTCATCTTTGGCATTCCATTTGGTACCCTGCTTGATTCCCAGCAGGAGTGATTCCTGAGTGCCGAACCAGGAGTAAGCCCTGAGTACCATCAGGTATGCTCCCCCCAAAGACAGACACACAAAGCTATACAAGTGTAGACATGCACACTCAAGCATAGGCACACAAGTACATGCATAGGCACACAGGTAAACACAGACATGTGACTCATGCTCACTGTATAGACCTCTGTTCCCTGGCAGACAGAGTACTCTGGGGGGCTGGTGCGACCCAGGCACAGCCATTCTGTAGGTTGTTTGCAATGCTTCTCTGAGTTTGGAGAATGCATGAGGCCTACAGGGAGATGCTGGGCCATGGTAAAAGGCCTCAGCATCCTCAGATGCTGTGCCCACACCTCAGAGGGTAGAACCCTAGGAAAGGGGTTGCCAGGGCACCTTACAGAGAAGTTCCAAGGTGCTTATGTCCTTCATAAGCAAAGGTGAAAAGGAAAAGGAGGGGCCGGAGAGATAGCATAGTGGTAAGGCATTTGCCTTAGATGCAGAAGGACCGTGGTTCGAATCCCCGGCATCCTATATGGTCCCCTGAACCTGCCAGGAGCAATTTCTGAGCATAGACCCAGGAGGTACCCCTGAGTGCTGCCGGTGTAAACCCCCCCCCAAAAAAAAAGTATCCCACAGGGAAATTGGGTGGCCTGGAATTTCTGGGTCAGGGGTCGGTCTGATGCTCAGATGTGCCCTGTGACTCAGAGCAGTTTGTGAAACTGCACCGGACCTCAGCGATCTGCATCCACACAAAGGGAGAATTTATTTTCAGTTATTTCTCATTGTTTAGGTAGCATGTTGATAGTGGTACTAAGGTCTGTGACCCTGATGTACACTCACCACAATCCAAGTACCTGACTCTACCGATGACACAACTTCATTTTTAGTTCCACGTTTTTCTCAACCCTAATGGATACCTCAGATTTCAAGCCATGGACTTGTCAATATGAGTAGTTTGTTTCTGTTCCACAGACGAATAACATCATCTGATACTTTTCCTTCTTCTGATGTGTTTTTTTTTTTTTTTTTTTTGTGGTTTTTGGGTCACACCCGGCAGTGCTCAGGGGTTACTCCTGGCTCCATGCTCAGAAATTGCTCCTGGCAGGCATGGGGGACCATATGGGGCACCAGGATTCGAACCAATGACCTTTTGCATGAAAGGCAAAAGCCTTACCTCCATGCTATCTCCCGGGCCCCTGATGTGTCTTTCTTAACAAGACAATCTCCAGCTTGCTCCACATGGAAGCTAGTTGCAAGCTCTCATCTTTCCCTGAAGCTGTGTAATATTCCATTGTGTCTATAGACCAGGGGTCCTCAAACTTTTTAAACAGGGGCCCAGTTCACTGTCCCTCAGACCATTGGAGGGCCAGACTATAGTAAAAACAAAAATAATGAACAAATTCCTATGCGCACTGCATACATCTTATTTTGATGTGAAGAAACAAAACGGGAACAAATACAATATGTGGCCCGCGGGCTGTAGTTTAAGGACCACTGCTATAGACCATCACTTCTTTTTTTTTGTTTTTGTTTTTTGTTTTGGTTTTGGTTTTGGTTTTGGGTCACACCCGGCAGTGCTCAGAGGCTACTCCTGGATCTATGCTCAGAAATCATTCCTGGCAGGCTCAGGGGACCATACAAGATGCTGGATTCAAACCACCAACCTTCTGCATGAAAGGCAACTGCCTTACCTCCATCCTATCTCTCTGGCCCCATCATCACTTCTTTTTTGTTTTGTTCTGCCTTTTTTGTTGTTGTTGGTGGTGGTGCTCAGAGGTTATTCCTGTCTCTGCACTCAGAAATCACTCGTGGAAGGCTCAAAGGCCTATCATATGGGATACTAAGGATCAAATCCAGATTAGCCACATGCAGGGCAAGCACCCTATTTACTGTGCTATCCCTCCAGACCCACAGATTACATCTTCATTTTTTGTTTTGTTTTGTTTTTTTTTTTTTTGTTTTTTGGGGGGTCACACCTGGCAGTGCTCAAGGGTTACTCCTAGCTCTATACTCAGAAATCGCTCCTGGCAGGCTCGGGGGATTATATGGGATGCCAGGATTCAAACCACCATCGTTCTGCATCTAAGGCAAACAAACACCATACCGCTGTGCTATCTCTCTGGCCCCAGATTACCACTTCTTACCCATTTATCTGCAATTGGACATTTGGGTCATCTCTGCATACTGGCTACAGAACTAAGTGCTGCAGTGAAGATATGTGTGCACAGATCTCTTTGAATCAATGTTTTTGTGTTTTAGCATTTAATACCAAGAAATGAGGTCTCTGGGTTGTGTAGAAGCTTCTTCAAGTGGAAAGTTTAGGATGGAGAGATTGTCTTGGCTAGGAAGTCTTGGGGAAGCCCCAGGGTCCTTCAAGAAATCAAGTGGGAGGCAGGTTCCAGTGTGAGGCATTGACCTGACTTCAGCATGTGTGGTCAGGAGGTGAACAGAGAGGTCCTGCATCATCGATGACTTTAAAAAAAATAATGTTTCTAGAACAAGAGAGATAATAAAAAAGGTAAGATTCTTGCCAGGAGTGAAGAGACCTTTGCCCACATCACAAACTTGAGAACTGCCATTGGGCAGCCAAGCCTGAGCGATGTGATGTGACCACAATGCACCCAGGAGGGCCTTGGGCACAGTCTCACTTTGTAACTCATACATAACCCAGGCATGTCTGCCAAATGTGCTCATGTCCTTGAGGGGGTCCAGACACTGCTTTGCAAAGTAGCATGATTTGGAATTTCTGTTCTGTATCTCCTGCCAGCTGCCTACAAATAGCCCAACCCCATTAGATATTCTAGAAAACTTTGTTCTGAGCCGAATTCTGGAGCATGAGCCCACTGGGTCTGCTAGGACTATACTGTTTTCCACTTCAATACTATTTGACTTTCTGCTGCTTTAAGTGGGAATTTTTACAATAGCACTATACAAGGTCCCAAACTCTACCAGAGTCGGTGCTGAGTACAGAGCCATGAGCAGGCCCTGGATAATACTGGTGTGGCAAAGAAAGAAAGAAAAAAAAAAAAAGACCTTCAAATTATAGGCTTGAGAAATAGGATCTGAGTTTAAACATTTGCAGTTTAGTTTCCTCTACCACCTGATCTCCTGAGGTCTGTGTATATCCCCCAAACCACCCTAAGTTTTGGTTTTGAATTAACTTTCCTGACTGGGAAAATAGCTCCATGAAAGAACATATAGGAGCCCTGGGTTCAATCCCTGAACCATATGATCCCTTGCAGGGGTCTCAAACTTGCGGCCACAGGTCGCAAACGGTACTTCATACAACATTTTGTGGCCCTGCCCTAGAGGAATCTTTTTCTGTTTTGTTTTGTTTTAATTGTTTGGGTCACACACCCCAATGTTCAAGGCTTACTACTGACTTTGCACTCAAGGATCACCATGACTTTGCGGCTCGCAGGTAAATTGAGTTTGAGACCCCTGCTTTAGAGCCTCTAGGAACACACACACACACACACACACACACACACACACACACACACACACAC
>PVKC010050957.1:0-10436 GCA_004027635.1 Crocidura indochinensis
CAACTGATCTGGGGATTCTCAAGCTATTCTTTTTTGTTGTTATTGTTTTTGGGTCACACCCAGCATTGCTAAGGGGTTATTCTTGGCTCTGTGCTCAGAAATCACTCCTGGCAGGCATGGGGGACCATATGGGATGCCAGGATTTGAACCACTGTCCGCCCTAGATTGACTGTGTGCAAGGCAAACGCCCTACCTCTGTGTTATCTCTCCAGCTCCTCAAGATACTCTTTTTTTTGGGGGGGGGGTCCCATATCCTGTGATGCTCAGGAATTACTACTGGCTATATGCTCAGAAATTCCTCTTGGCTCCATGCTCAGAAATTGCTCCTGGCTCCCTCAAGCTACTCTTAACTGCACAAGTGTCTAAGGGTCATAGAAACAGGCCCCCCATCCCCCCCCCAGTTCCCAGACAAGTTTCTGATTCTTAGATGACTACAACTCAACTGATGACTTGTTTGCAACTTCACAAAGCTGTGAGTCAGAATCACTCAGGCTAGCCAAGGCAGAGTTCTAAGCATTACAGGCATTGCTCAGATATGGTATTATTAGTTGTACAACAACAGATAATCAATTCAAGGGACTTGTGCTTTTTCTCATCTGATTTATCTTGTGCTTTTATTTCTCTTTCTTAGATGATTCTCTTTAATATACATAAAAATTGGAGGCCTAATCAAAGCAGGACAGTTTTCCCTTTTCATCTCAACACTGGTTCTCTGACAGAGCCCCCTGAATCCCACTAGATTCTGGGAGTCACAGGGACACTCTTTTTATTTTCTTCTTTGAAGTCTCAGCATTCCTCTCTTTCCCCGAATTTTCAACTTTTTCTAATCTCTAAACTTTCTGGGACTCCTTTTTTCTTAATTGGAATGTGATACTCTTTTATTCATCTTATACAATTCTATCATTCAACAGGCATATTTCAAATCAATAGCCTTAAAGAACCACAGCAATATTTTATATCATACCCATTCTCCTGTCATTGAGATTTTGCAATGCATTAGGCTGATATTTTATTTCTGACTTTTCAGTTATTTATTTATTTTTTTTAGCTTTTGGGCCACAGTCAGTTGTGTTCACTCCTGGTGAGCTCAGAGGACAGGTTGAGAGTTGCTGAGCATTAAACCTGGGTCAGATGTATGCATGACAAGCAACTGACCTACTGTACTATCTTTTGGGCCCTATTTCTGAGATCTGAACAAAACCCTTTTGAATAGTCTTTTTTTATCCTTTTAGATTTGTGAAATCAAATCACTGAAAAAGTACAAATGCTTCATCCAAAATCTTATAAGCCCACACTGTTTCTGAAAGAATCCCAGAATACTTTCAGTGTCCCCAAATATAGAATCCATGCATTAAGTCACAAGACAGATCACTGATTTTAGGCCAGGAATTTGCTAGACTCTCAGGAAAAAGAACTCTTGCTAGTTCACTCTGCATAGTTCGGAGTGGAAGGATTTTTCTATACATTGTGTAAACCACACTAAGAGATGAAAAAATGAATAGGCATGTACACAGGGAAATGCAGTAGATAATGAGTTGATAGTGTATGGAATGAAATGTCAGAGCCTCCCAAGTTGTATCCAGGGTCTCGGGGTCACTCTCAGTGATTCACGGCCAACCATGTTGGCAGTTCAGTGCTAGGGTCTGAGTATGTGGTGCTGTGTGGGGATGTGGTACAATGCTGGGAACACCAGTATCATGTCAAGCCATACATGGGTGCCAGGGCTACATCCGGTGATGCTCAGGGGACCTTGTGGTGCTGTAGAACCTATCAGAGTCCAGTGTATGGAAGGCAAGTGCCCTAGTCCCTATTCTATCTCCAACTACTGATAGACATTTAGAATGCATTCTGGGACAGGCTCACCAGATGGGTTTCTGAGTTATGCTAATTCTACTCCTGACTCTGGAAACTTCATCACCTTACATGGTGGTAACAGAGCAGGAGGAAGCAATTCATTGAAGGAAGAGGAAGATATGCCTTTCAGGACACTCCTCCTATGGCTTTGAGTATAAACATGGTTTCCATGATCAGGACTAGAGAAGGGTAGAAATAAATTCTAGTGGAAAGGGTAGTACTGCTCTGCAAAGAACCTACTAATGTATTTTCATTCCTTCTCCTGGCCAGAGGGCAATTTGTCCTTGAGAATTTATTTTTTCTCTGGAAATCAGCCAGAGATGTGTGGTCATAAAGATCATTAAGCACAGAATCCATCTCTACTCTTATTGAGAATTCCATGTTTGACATTCTAGTCTAGATGGTACAGTGCCTTGGTTTTTCCACCCAGAAAGTCAAAGAGAAGTTATTTTCCTTAGTTGTGATCAGACACAAATCTTTTCTTAACTTGTTTCAGAGTGCTAATAAGAGTGATGATTCAAAAAAAAAAAAAGAATAAAAAAAAAGTGATGATTCAAAAACAATGTCATGTAGAGAATGACATGATAGGACAATTTTGGGGAGGGTTTCTAAGTTTGGCAAATCTAAAGATATCATCTGGTACATTAGCTTCAAGCATGTAGTCTTGAAGCATGATGACGAGAACTAAAAGCAAGATTATACAAATGGGGGAAATATTAGTCCAAATGGTGGCCTGGCACAATCAACCTAAAAATAAGAGAGTGCCTTTATTATTGGATGAGTGTTCAGCAAACACAGACAAACTTAAACTAGAATCTTCCTCATGCATATCTGAATGTTCTTTCTCAATTGAGGCTTTAGTCTGTTGGGGGAAACTAAATGCTGACAGAGTATAAGAAAGGACGGTGGTGGCAACTATTTGGTTGGCAGAGAATCATTTTTTTGGCCAATGCATGTGCCTTAAACCTTTAAAACTTTCCCCAAGGCTCATCTCTAGGAAACAGGCTGGATGGACAGAGCCATTGGTTAAAGAATATAAACCAATATTTATATCTTATATGTTTATAAACCAGTGTTTATATCTTAGGCACCTGGTTAATATGTTGCTTTAGATTTTATAGCCTTTCTAATTTTCACAGCCTCTTAAGCATGCAATGTCCAGCCCTTTTGGCATTCTTGCAGCTTCTAAGAGCAGGCACTTGATTTTTTTCAGCATTAATGCATAAATCTTCATGAGATATCACAATGAGAGACTGCTACTGTTGTGACAGAAAGTTGGGGTAGGACCTCTTCCTATTGATGAAAGACCTCTAATATTCAACTATTTTCCTTAAATCAAACAGTGTTTGTTTGCAATGCATTAGAAAAGCCCTTTTTAGTTTAGATCTTTTGGAAAGAAGGAAAAACTCATCAACTTGGGATGGGAGTTGTCATTAAGTCTAAGGCATCTATAATGTAAGGATATTGGCTTAGTTTATCCAATGGAGACCTTGGTGAAAATGAACAGAAAGAGTGCCTCCCATTCACATTTTATAGTTGTAGATGCAAAGCATTCTTTCCTTGAAAAATAACATAGGAAGTACCATGGATTTAAAAAGGCCCAAAGAAAATTATGTTTATCTTGAAATTGACCCTCAATCTTGAGGACCAACTCCTCCTGGTTTACTGCAAATAGCTTGTGTGGCATTGTCAATAAAGAGAGCATTGGGAGAGTAGGAAGTATGTCTGTGCTACTAAAATATAGGTTCTTCTGAAAAGTTGTACAGACAGATTCATAAAATCAACTATATCAGTTGTCAGAACATGTCAGTCTCCTGTTCCAGTTAGTCATAGCACAGAGGTATGAAGATACCACAAGGCAGATTTTGAGTTCTCAATAACTCTGACTGAGGACAGATGTGGCTTGAGCTTGTGCTACCTGCTAGAGGCCCAGTCTGTTCCTGAATCTATTGCAAACTATCTCTGAACCAGAGATTACTGTGAGTTGACATTTTCAAAACGATGTTATTTCTCAGAGCTAGAGAAATAGCTCAGTGGTTAAGACACTTGCTTTGCACACAGTAGGTCCTGGATCAATCCATGACACCATAATAGCCCTGAGCAAAGGAGTAAGCTCTTAGCACTGTCATATAAGGACCCCAAATAAGAATCAAGCGAAGGCAAAACTAAAAACCAAATGAAATTATTTCTTTGTACCTTGATTACTGCTGAAGACACAACAAGGGCAAAGAAGAAAAGAAATGAAGAGATATGTGTATTGTTGGAGCAAAACATCCTATTATCTATATGCATATATGTACACAGATTATTCAATTTGGTAACATCTTTTGATGTTACTCTTTATGATTCATTGAAAACATTGGTTAGAGAAAAGAAAGGGCTAATTCTCTATTATAGGAGATTTCATATAAAGAAATGAAGTACCTCTATGAGAAATTATACAGTCATTTGTTATATCGTTTAAATCTCTCTAAGAATAAGCAAACAGAATTGGCAACAGAGAAAATGCCAACATTTCTGAATTCTAGATATATACTAATTCCAGCACTTTAGGATGTCACATTGATTCAGGAACTGACTGGTTTCAGTGCAATTCAGTGCAGGGAAGGGAGTCATTTAGATGTGAAAGAAGAAAGGGAAGGAGATAGATTTAAGGCAGTCACCAAGAGGCCACCACACTGAGTCCATGTGAGCTCCATTTCTGAAGTCTGCACTAGCAGCTGCATAAGTCAGAAGGGTCGTTTTGGGTGGCTTGACTTTCCAAAGGCAAGCTCAGAAAAGGAAATAAAAACCCGATTCCATCAGAACCTGAGCCATGACATGCACGGAAAAGAACAGTAAAGGAGAACTGAGAACGTTTGGTTTCCCCTGGCTCCTTTCAGAGGCCCCCTTTTCTCACAGTTTGCTTTAGAAAAGCAAAGTCACGCAAAGGGGCATGGCGGGGGCTCAAGCTCACACTGCAGGCTGCAGAGAGGGAGAAGGAAAGCAGGTTATTATACCTGGTCGGGTGGTCAGTCCTCGGTCGGCAGCAGGGCGGGCGTCAACGGGCTCGACTGGGCACAGGAAGCAAGATGCAGAGAAAAGCAAACAAGACAAATCAAGATTGTAAGTGGTGGTTCCTGAACACAGAGCGAGGAAGCATGTGCAATCACAAGTTATACACAGGAGCAGCGGGCACAGAACCCCGGCGAGCTAATCCCCAAGGGCTACTCTTCAAAAGGCTTATTGAACTGATGCCCCATCCTACCCTTTTCATTTATGATAAAAGCCCTCAGCAGGAAATGCAACTGCATCAAAGAAGAGGGACCGGCGAGCAAGAATTTCTCTCTTGGCTAGCTTAAGAGCCCTGGCTTTTGATGAGAATAAAATATGATACCCAGCCCAATGGACAATCTTAAAGATGCCTCCTTTTATACCATCAATCTTATCTTTCTTTTCCAGTTAATTAACTACAGAAGACCTGGTTTGGTTTCCAGGAGAAATGCAATTATGAGTTGATCAGAAAAGTTACACCTGCCATTTCCTATTTTCGGAGTCAAATTTGTTCTTTACTCAAGGGTAGAAGTAGCAAATGAGAAAAATTTTCCCTCCCCTACCCTCCCATTCTCTCTTTTTAAATTCATTTTTTTTTTAGCAACACAGGCTACTCTCACTTGTGCTTAGGAGATCACATAGAGTTGAGGATCCAACCCAGGCCTCCTGTATATTTAGCTTAGCCCTACAGCTCACTTCCTGGTTCCCTCTTGGTAGGTTATGCTGATTTCTATTCAATAGAAAACACTGTTAAAATGTGTGGCAGCATGAGAATGTTCCTCTCTTACTTGCATTTTTTCACTATTCCTTTCTCTGCATTTTTTCTCTATTACTTGGATCTGGTCCAAAGCAAGCAGTGTAGGCGGCACAATAACCTCCACCCTTGTTCTCTGGTATTTGGCACCTCCATGTGCTTTGAATGCTCAGACATTATTTCCTTGAATTTATGCTGGTCTTCGGAGAAAAAGGCGAGGGAGGAGGGAAAGCCACAAAGCTTTTTGGATTAATAAGTTAATCAGTAGCAAATGAAGCAGAGGGAAGGGAAAAATGTACCTTCCATATGGCCAACTATAAAGGTAAGAGTAATTAGAAAAGGAAAACAGAGGGAGAGGGAGGGAAGGAGAGACAGTGAGGGAGAATGAGGGAGAGAGTGTAAGAGAGAATGAGGGAGAGAGAAAGAAAGAGAGAGAGTGAGTGAGAGAGTGAGAGAGAGAGTGAGAGAGAGAAGAAAAATGTCTGCCATAGAGGAAACTGGGGACAGCAGTGGCAGGAAATGTGCACTGGTGAATGGTGCTGGACATTGTATGACTGAGACTCAACTATTAACTTTGGAACTGTGTAACTTCTGGTGATTCAATGAAAATGTTTATTAAAAAATAAAAGTCAGGAAGAAAAACAGAGAAAAGTTTGATGAATTTTGAAAAGTTTTGATAGCAGGATGAAGTGATATGGAGGAACAGCCACTGAAAGGGCTCTACATTTCAGTCACACTACATGACTTCCGGATGCTCGTGCCCAGGCATACAAAGGTGGTAGACCAGAAGGCCAAGTCAATTTTGAATGCCCCCACATTGGCAGGAACTCCTTGGAGGGGACTTGGTTGCGAACCAAGTATTATTCATGAGCAAATCATGTTGGTGAGGCCACTCAGGCATCAGGGTAAATCAAGGAGGAAGGAGGGTGGTGGGGGCGCTTGCTGAGAAGGGCAATGTGTGGGGATGGTTTGAAGGCAAGATTTTCACTGTAACGCATCTCCCAGGTTCTTTCTCCAGAGACAATACAGGAATAACAACACCTGGTGGCTTCCACTTGAATTGAGAACAAACCATTTTCACAATCTGATATGGAGCTGTGCAGACACTAGAGCACAGCATCTGTTCTCCAGCCCATACCAATCAGTGTGGGCGACACCCTTGCTCCCTGGTATCTGGCACTTCCAAGGTGTTTCCAACTAGTGTGTCTTAGAGTGGGTGAGAGTGCCCTTTCAGGGCGTGCTGAAGTTGGAAGGAAGTAGCATCATGCCAACTTGGGGACAGGAGTGCTTTCTGCTGATTTGCTTAAAGAAGGTAGATTTTGAGGGAGCAGGTGGACCACTGAGTGATTTTTTCCCCCCTAGGCTGCCAGAGATCAAATAAGTTTGAGAACAGTCCCAACTCTTTACAGGACTCCACTTTGGCGGTTTATTGATGCGTTTGACTAAGACACACTTCCATCTGCAACAGGCAAATATAGTACCTTTGCATTTCATCTTTTTTATAACTGTAGCAATATAGAGAAAGTGATTTACTCTTTCATGCAAAATGGGGTTGACTAAAGGATGGATCAAAACTTTTGGAGGTTTTCCTAACCATCACAGCCCCAAGCGGTGTTCCGGTTGGAGGTAAGAGCATGCCAAAAATACACTCATAGAGCAGAAAAAAAATCAAGGAACTTTAAGTGGCGAATCACATGCATCATTAATTTCATCATTAAAAACCTACTGGGCTGCATAGCAGCGATGAACTTGTGACTTAAACTTAGACTGAAGCACTGGTCAGCAATCCTGGCATCACTGTAATGCCACACTCATTCTTCCCATAAGGATGGTACAGCCTTAGCTCTTTGAGGTTAAGTATTTTCACAAGAAAATAATTCATATCTGCTCCACACTCCAGGCCTCACATGTGCACTCACATGTTTTTTTTTTTGGGGGGGGGGTCACACCCGGCAGTGCTCAGGGGTTACTCCTGGCTCCATGCTCAGAAATTGCTCCTGGCAGGCACGGGGGACCATATGGGGCACCGGGATTCGAACCGATGACCTTTGGCATGAAAGGCAAACGCCTTATCTGCATGCTATCCTCCCGGGCCCCGCACTCACATGTTTTTTTAAAGGATATTACAAATAATAAAACACTAATCCACCATCACTGAAGGAAATGCTGAAAAGCAACAACATGAAAAGTTGTCATCATCAATAGCTATCAGATGGTGAGATGATGGCTGTGATTTTTCTACTTCTTTTTTTAATTTGGTGAGATCAAACAGTTTTAGTGGCTAAAAACTAGTCTGCTTGAACCATTTGAAGCTGATTTAATATAATGACAATTCCAAAATACTAACTCGTGTGTTAAGCAATCAGAATGTCGATGCACTTTAAAAAAGACCATTACAACATCACT
Organism: Crocidura indochinensis; assembly: GCA_004027635.1. Taxonomy (NCBI): domain Eukaryota; kingdom Metazoa; phylum Chordata; class Mammalia; order Eulipotyphla; family Soricidae; genus Crocidura; species Crocidura indochinensis. The sequence continues at coordinate 8,048 of PVKC010050957.1, forward strand.
GCAGAAAAGGAATCGGTATCTGAAGTGGCAAAGGCGCATGTGATTTCTCAATCTATTGCAAACACTTTCTAACTTTTCAGTGGAAGCACTGCAATTGAAAAAGAAAGTAGCCACTATAGCACTCAAAATATTTTACGTTGCTGTGAAATAAATGAAAAGGCATCACATCATTTGAAAAAGTTTAAACTTAACATTATCTATTTTCAGGATTCCTGGATCAAACTCTTTTCTTAAAAGGAAGAAATGGAATGGCAGAAATTCTGCGACTGCTGAGTGTGTCTGTTTTGGATTTCCTTGAAGCAGACCAATTTTTGGCTAAATACTGCCTAGCACAGCCTTCCCATCAGCCAATTGATACAGGAATCAGTGGAAACCAAGCTGATTCAGGGATAAGGGAGGCCTTAACAAGTCTGGGTTGTGGCTTTAATGAAAAGCATTATTCAACCTCAATTTCACCATTTAAGTGGATTTTTTTTCCAAAGCATCTTTAGAGCTTGGTCAAAATATATTAGAACTGGAGGAATAGCTCAAGGGTCTGCAGCACATATTTTGCATACTGCAGGAGGGTCAGGTTCAATCCCAGATATTTGACATGGCCCCTAGCACCAAACTAGGAGTAGTCCTTGAGTATCAGCAGGTATGATTCTCAAACCAAGAAAAATACCCCAAAAAAAACAACCAGAAAAGGGTACTTCTCTCTTCCAACATCCTTCCATTATAGGAGTTGGGAATATGGCCTAGTGGTAGAGCATAGATCTGCTTGCTTGAGAGCCTGGGTTTGACCCATGGCACATGCAAACAGACAGACTATATTTTATATGTTTTCTGTTTGAATCAAGACAAAAAAGCTCTGACTGGTAGTCACAGAGACCTTCTTGTGGCTACCATATTCCAATTGGCCTGTATGGCTGCTTTGAGAACTACTCAGTTTAAATTTAGCTTAAATTTAGTTTAACTGTTTAGGCTTTCTGAATTGCAAAACCCATAAAATTAAAAGCCTGAATGGTAAAGCACAGTGGCTCAAGAGCCTAAAATCATGGAAAACTGTGATATACCCTTTTCTTTTAAACAAAACGAATGAAAAAAAATCTAAAATGATTGTTAAGAAAAACAATGAGGGGCCTGGGAGATAGCATGGAGGTAAGGTGTTTGCCTTTCATGCCAAAGGTCATCGGTTCGAATCCCGGTGCCCCATATGGTCCCCCGTGCCTGCCAGGAGCAATTTCTGAGCATGAAGCCAGGAGTAACCCCTGAACACTGCCGGGTGTGACCCAAAAACCAAAAAAAAAAAAAAGAAAAAAAAAAGAAAAACAATGAAATTTTGGTAAGTATTAGAAACTGTAAGGAAGCAAGAACAATGAAAGAAAATCCTTTGGGGGAAATTTAGTCATTCAGAGCATATCTCTCTGTGGCATATGTCTGGTAAACCAAACAGGAACAAGGTTTGGGAGTGAGGAGAAGGCAGGGGCTGGAAGGTAAGAAGGGGCGCAATTTTAGGACTGAATCATGAAGTTGCTTGTTATGTTCTTGAAGTTAAAGGTTAATTAATGTTCACTTTGTTCCCCCTTGAGACAAGCTGGGGAAATCTCTAATCAGATTCTAGTCCAATTAAAATGAAAAGTTTTGCCACAGAACATTTATCATTATATAGACGCTTGGCAAGTAAGAGCTTTCCATACTCTCTCATTGAGCATCCAAGTCCTGGCTGAGTCTTATTTGTTTTTATAGCTTAGGAAACAGGTGATGCTACTTGCCCACAGCCATACCGCAGAGCTGGAATTTAAATACGGATCCACTCTATCTAGGGTATGCTAGATAGAGTGGACAGTGGGTTGGACAGTGGGTTGTGTGGAGATAATGCTTCTTTTTCTTTTTTTTTCTCGTTTTTGGGCCATACCTGTCAGTGCTCAGGGGTTACTCCTGGCTCTGTGCTCAGAAATTATTCCTGACAGGCTCAGGAAGCCATATGGGATGCCAGGAATTGAACCTGGGTCCATCCTGGGTTTGCCACATGCAAGGCAAATGCCCTTCCACTGTGCTATCTCTCCTGGCTCTGGAGATAATATTTCTGGGTTGTCACCATGCCCGGAATGGAAGAGTAGATATTAGCTTCTATTGAGAGGAAACTGAGAATGATGGGTGCTGTCCAAAGGGCAATCCTTCAAAAGATGCAAAGGGCCTTGTCCCTTATAGAACTGCCATTTTTTGCTGGACATTCATATATAAGTATTACAGGAACCCAGCACTTAATTCAGTTCTTATATAGAAACACAGAATGTTTATCAGAGTTCTTACTGCAGCCTTCATAGAATAGCAGTGCAACACTGGGGCAGAAAGTGAGATGGTTTCCTTCAGAGTCCCCTGTATCAATTTGCATCTGTGTGTATCA
>PVKC010050958.1:0-10493 GCA_004027635.1 Crocidura indochinensis
TTTACATAGAGGTGGCCAGTTACACTAACAGTCTGGCGCACAAAAGAAGGAGATGCTGGGAACTGGAATGGAGGGAGGACAACACTGCCAGTAAGTACCACAAATATTGCTGTGAAAGATTTGCAATTCACATTGGTTATAAGTAAAAATTATTAAAAAAAAAACTTAAATTTAATTCCAAAAAAAATAACAGTTCAGATTGGAACTGTTATAAAATGAGGATATAGTTCTCTTTCCTCAAGGCATAAGATAACTTATAAACTGAATCCAAAACAATAAAAATGTGATTATATTTACAAACACCATGGAATTTTCTCAGAGAAATCATTAACAATGGATATTTCTTAATACCTTAATGTGAGCAAGTCTAGAATATTGTTTTCTAAAAGTATACTGTCTTGTTTCCCTGTATCATGTGCATGAGGGCAAGATAGTTATTTGGGAGGCATGAATCTACTATATTCAATTTGCTAGTTTGTTGCTGACGAGAGCCCTTCCTTTACATAATCTCTTGGTTTTGTTCCTTGAGCAATGGTAGAGATAAAATTCTGCAGTTAAAATTTTAGTATAATTTTATTAATGTTGAAAATATATATAAAAATTATAAACATAAATTTACAGAACGAACACCTTTAATCCCTGGTTTCACTCTATATCCATTGATTGTCTAGCATTTCAATCTCAAAACTTTTGCTAAATATTGTGGTGCTGTCAGAAAGTGGAGAATGTTCAGAACTGACAATATAATACAGTAGCACAAGCACTTGTTTGAATACCATTGACCTTTACCAAATACCATTGAAAGTTTGTTCCTTCGTACCCCCATATGCATCCTCCAAACACCACTGATATGATCAAACATATTCTCTGAGTTCAGAGTCAGAAGCCCTGAATACTTCTGGTGTGACCACACTATTAACAACAACAAAAAAAGAACTTTTCTGGAGCTGGAGTGATGGCACAGTGGTAGGGTGTTTGCCTCAAATGCTGCTGTCCCAGGACTGATCTGGGTTTGATCTCAGGCATGCCATATGATCCCCAGATGCTGCCAGGAGCAGTTTTTGAGTACAGAGCCAGGAGTATAAACTCTGAGTGCCACCGGGTGTGCCTCCCATAAAAAAGAAAAAAAATTGCTTACATAAAGCAAGTAAACTGTGATGATTTATTTAATCTTAGCTTTATAATATTATTTCAATAAAAGTCCTCTTTATAGAACTTGATTCGGTAAATTTGTTTTAACTTACTGATAATAACTAATAATATCTAATATTAATAATAAATAATTAATGATTATGTTATATCACATAATTATTATAACATAATTATTGATGTTAATTAATAAATAGTAACGAATAATATCTAATATAATAATAGCTAATAATTATCAAGAGATGATTTAACATATCTTAATGAAGTTTTCTACCTCATTATACTCTTAGTGCCTCGTCATCATATTTACGAAGTTTAAGCCACATGAGAAGTCCATTTCTCTCAGATAAAACAACTATCCCTAGGTGTTTTTATCTAATATGTTTTTAGCTAATATGTGTATTTATCAAATGTCTATGCAATGAGCTTACGCAATTATATTTCTGATTTTCTGGGGCTCTTAAATAAGATGCTTACATTGTTAGAGAGGAAAAAGAAAAAAAAATAAAGGTGAATATTCACTTCACTATCTAGGATTGAAGTGATTATACACAAATGATTGTGTGTTTACTGTATTTTTGTTATGTTTTTGGGTCACACCTGGAAGTGCTCAAGACTTCTCCCTGGATCTGCACTTATGATCACTCAGGAGGGTTCAAAAGTTCAGATGGGGTGCTGAGGATCATATCCTGGTTAGTCCAGTGCAAGGCAAAAAAATAGACAAAAGGGAGCAAATCAACAATTGCAATGTCTGTGAGTTATCTTTCCAGTCCCTAGTTATGGGTTTTGTATTTTGTTTTATTTTTTACACCACAACTGGTAAAGCTGAGGATTTGCTCATGGCTCTGTAGTCATATTTCACAACTGGAGTGCTCGAGGACCATATAGAATGCTTAGGATTGAACCTGGGTCAGCTGTGTTCAAGGCAATGACCCTAATGGAGAACTATCACACTGGACCCCAATATGTGTGTTTTTAACTCTTGCATATTTTATATTATTGCAGAAGCAATTCATCACAAGTTAAGTAGTTTGTCAACACCTTATACATTTGAAATTCATATGCCTAAAACAGGTCTTAAAGGTTATAATTGAGTTACTGAATTGGTACTCTTAGAGAGAGAGAGAGAGAGAGAGAGCGAGAGAGAAAGAGAAACAGACAGACAGAGACAGAGAGAGGTAGATAGAGACAGAGACAGACAGAGACAGAGACAGACAGAGAGACAGAGACAGAGAGAAACAGAGAGACAGAGAGAGACAGAGAGACAGAGAGATGACATTTCTGAGTTCTTGGCTTTACATCACTGACCTTGATCCTATCATTGCCTCTCTTTTTTTAACTCATCCTATTAACCATATAGTAATAGAACAATTATCCTTACTGTATTTTCAAAGAGCCATTGTGATTACAATGTTCTTCTTCTTCTTCTTCTTCTTCTTCTTCTTCTTCTACTTCTTCTTTTCATCTCCTTCTTCTTGATAAAAAATTTAAGCATAGTAATGCCTAATAATTATGCAGCATATATTTGAAAATTTGTCTAAATAATTACTTTTTGACTTTTGGTAATTTGAATTCAATAATAGCTATGAAAAAAGGTACCCACACTCCAGCTATTTTTACATATTTAATATGCAATCTTATGTACTAAATTAGGTACCATTTTAAATTGATATGCTTATGTGCAGTATCTTCAATATAAATTACCAATTATATCAGTATTGTTTTTTTAATTATTAAATATAATAGCACAAGGGGAAAATTTGAATAACTATAATTTAACAAAATTGTATGCACATGTCAAGGCATATGTTTATATATGCACAAAGTTGTATATTTGCATGTTAGATATATGTAAATGTTACCACATTTTCAGGAAGTTCACATTTTCTAGTTTATGGACAATGGGTATTACATTTGCCTTGCACATCAATAACCTGGGTTAGATTCCCAGTATCCAGTATAGACTCTGAGCCTGCCAAGAGTGATTTCTGAGTGCAGAGCCAGGAGAAACCCTGAGCACAACAGGTAGGTGTGACCAAAAGCAAAAATAAAAATAATAAAAAAAACATTGATTATCCTTGTTATCTAGCATTTAATTTGGTGGTCACTTCTAAATGAATGATGTAAGTTCAAAACAGTTTAGAAATCCAGAATTTCCTTGAAAGCGTTTAATGATACTTTATCCTAGCAACACTATACCTAAATTTTCTCTTTATTATACTACATGTCTTATTTACAATATTGTTTTGATTATTTTAAAAATGAAGCAAATATTTTTTGATGGGAGGAGGCATAAACAGTGATGTTCAGGGTTTACTCTGGGATGAAATTTCAGTTTTCATCCCTAGATGTGCTCTGCAGACCATATAGGGTGTCAGGAATCAAGCCCACATCAACTTAGTGCAAGGTAAGTGACTTTCACTGTATTATCTATCTGGTCATGAGGATAATAGATTTAGATTTAAGAAAAATGGCATTTTAACCCAGAAATTCTTGGCTTTCAAATACTTGTTTTCTGTTTATTATCAATAATAGTTTGAAGAAATGGTACAATACACTTACACCTCTGTTTCTTTGCCAATATAAGAAGCAGCAAAAATCCCAGATTTATGAATTATTAATGACTAAATAAATGGGTTCACTGGCAGCAAAGAAAGGATGTTTCTGAGAAATGAAGTGAGATATAAGTTTGTAACTATTAAGAAGTCAATACCTGTAATAAACTGTGTTTCTATAATCAAGAAACATATTTAAGTAACTTTAATTAAGCACCTAAATAATATAGTTGCTCAATAATTGGGAATATTACTCAATTTTATCATGTGTGAAATGTGAAATTTATATTGGTTATGTATGTTTAAGTAATGAGGATGCCAATTCCAGATATTAGAGAATTTTAATCAATTTATTTGAACTGTTGTTAGACCATCCTTACTAATTTTTTTTTATTTTTTATGAAGAACTGTCACCAGATCCAGTAGGCTTGCAATCCATACTCCTTTTAGGAACTTTTACACAAGTCATTTTACACAAATCATTGCTTACATTTTAGACTGAAGAATGCTTAATCTAATAGTCAAGATTAAGGGCAATGCTGTCATGAAGATTATTTGTATTTTTGATACGCAGTTCTATTTTACAAGGCATTTTGGAGTTTCAGACTTATTCAAAATAAAGGTAAAATAGGTCCAATTCCTCATCAGGGATTTTTAAACTGATAACTGGGTTGTTCTGACCTTGGGCAAATAAAGTTAGTGTAAGCAATTGGGACATTTTCCTTCTACTTATCATTTTGGGGTCACTGTCTGCTATTGTAAGGGTGATGTGCTCTGGGAATTTAAGCCCAAATTTAGAGGGGCTATTGGGCAATCCTAGGATGAGCATTAGCTTTTTGCCTCAGAGGAATCATTCTTGTGTGCCACTTTTGCCAGCGGCTGAGATCTGTAATAGGAGTTGAATAAGAGAGATAATTGGAGTGGGAAAAGGGAAAGGAGAAATCGGGTAAAATAAATTACACAAAGCATTTTATTCTGAAAGTCAAATTTATATCCTACATCAAACTTATCTACTTCTACCTTCCCATGCTCACTTTACATTATCACAGGCCTCAGTTTCATAAACATATCTTGCAATTCGTCTTTTGAGACATGCTGCTAAATCTCATTTTAGTAAATTCAAAATTAGAGAATAATCTTAAAAAAATATTGACTTTAGCCACATTTAAAACTTAATGTCATGAATATTTGTAAGTTATATTTATATTATTCACCTTAATTAGATTATTGATGTCTTATTTTTTAAATATTTAGTTTTTGAAATGAATAAAAGAAAACGAACACCCATTTTAGAATACAATATTTTTTAAAAGTTTATATTTATGGATGCAGGTTGTATTTAAATATGTAAGTATACATATAGTTTTCTTTATGTATCAGAAGTATCATAATATATTGAAACTTTTAAAGTATGTAGATATTATTGTATCTTATTTTAAGTATAGAGTTAAAAGATTACATGTTCATAAAATATTATAATTACAATATGATATAATTTTATTCTACTGGAGTATAATAATAAGTAAAATTACAATTGTTTGTTGAGAGTAACATAAACCTGAAAGCAAACTTGCACTTCAAGTGTTTTGAAAATGTAATAAAATGATAAATTTTAATGTAGTGAAGATACTTAAAACTTTAGAAATACCATTTACTTTCACTCTTTTCATTTATGCAAGCAAGTATTATGATCAAATTCATGTAAGCTTAGTTTTTAGGTTTTTTTTTTTTTTTTTGGTTTTTGGTTTTTGGGTCACACCCGGCAGTGCTCAGGGGTTACTCCTGGCTCCATGCTCAGAAATTGCTCCTGGCAGGCACGGGCGACCATATGGGGCACTGGGATTCAAACCGATGACCTTTGCATGAAAGGCAAACGCCTTACCTCCATGCTATCTCACGAGCCCCGTTTTTAGTTATTTTAAAAAAAAAGACATAACCATGCTGAAACAATAGTACAGAAAGAAGGAAGTTTGTCTTGTAAAATGCCAACCTGGGTTGAGTCCCTGGCACCACATATGGTTCCAATGAGCCAGCCATTTTTAATTCCTTAGTGCAAAGCCAGGAGTAATGAATGAGCACTTCAGTATGTGCCCACCCCCCAAAAAACAAAATATGACTTTTTGTTTTGATTTTGCAGTTTGTTTTTGTTTTTGGAAGACACAGCAGGTGGTGCTCAGAATTTGCTCCTCTATAATCAGTGGTCAGTAGTCAATTTTCTGGAGGTATTATGCAGGACGCTTGACATAGAGTTCATCATGTGCAAAGTAAAGTTCTGCACTCTTCCTCACTCAAGACATAATGCAGATTGACTTTTTAAATTTTAACTGTTGGGTCTTTGGACCATTCTCAAAAGCTAGTCCTAGCACTGTACTCAGGAGTTTCCTGTGAGAATCTACACTCGTATCAGACCTGCCTTTCCATGATATTGTAAATCAAAAATAAAATCCTCCTTTACCTTTATTTCTAGAATCTAGTAAAATGTTGTATTTTGCAAATTCACTCCTTTACAATGTACTGTGAACATAGTTGCTTCATTCTAAATGACCACACATAGTATTTTAAACATTATCTGAATAATAAGATAAGATTTTACCAGAGTCACTCCTAGTGTATGCATTGTTTAGATCCACTTTCTAGTTTGTTTTGTATCTCCTTTTATTTTTAATTTTTATTTTTAATTATGAGAACAAAGATGCAAAGAGAGAGAACAAGATAAAGTTACAGTGGAGGACAATCACCCATAAACAGAATTCACCTAAGTCCCCTTGCCAGTATGGAATTCAGGGGTTTCAAAGTAGCTTCACTCCGCGGCCACGCTTTTTGGGTATGGGGCCAGGAGAGGTTACAGTCCATAGATCGGCTCAGCAGAGAGGAGAGAAGAGGCAGAGCATGGCCGGTGCTGGTCTTTATGTTTCTGGGATCCCCAATCACACGGCTCGATCAGTCCCACATGGGTCGGGTGAGACCATCTTACCGACGGACAGGGATCCCGTCCGTAGATCGGCTCAGCAGAGAGGAGAGAAGAGGCAGAGCATGGCCGGTGCTGGTCTTTATGTTTCTGGGATCCCCAATCACATGGCTCGATCAGTCCCACATGGATCGGGTGAGACCATCTTACCGACGGACAGGGATCCCGTCCGTAGATCAGCTCAGCAGAGAGGAGAGAAGAGCTTGTATCTCCTTTTGTAGAAAAACATAAGAGTAAAGTAATTCAGAGGCGGGAGAGATAGCATGGAGGTAAGGTGTTTGCCTTGCATGCAGAAGGACAGTGATTTGAATCCCAGCATCCCATGTGGTCCCCTGAACCTGCAAGGAGCAATTTCTGAGCATAGAGCCAGGAGCAACCCCTGAGTAATGCCAGGTGTGACTTCCCAAAAAACAAACAAGCAAACAAAAGTAATTCAAACTATTTTACATTAAAATAAGATACATTTTAAAACAATGTTATGTTATAACCAATGTTATGTATCTGTATAATTAGCTATAAAATACATAATTGTATTTATATAAGAAAATTGCTTTTATATTTTGTGCATAATCATTTGCTCTATTGAAACACTTAAAAATACTTAAGAGGATACAAGTAGTTTTATTTTGTTATCACTTTTAAGGACTTAAATAAAGTATTTAAGTAATAATAGTTAAGGATAAGTGAAACTAAAATTTTTGTCACAATCAAAGTAAGTAACCAATACAAGGTTCGAACATAGGTTTACAAGGTAAATTATAGATTAAATGAAATCTTCATAACAAGAGAAGTAGAAAAGCCGTAGGGGGTCTAGAACGTGGCTCATCTGCTGAAGGAGGATGTAGTTCACTTTGCACGTGAAATGCATATAAATATAGATATATAAATATATTAAAATTTTATATCTGATATATAATTATGTTTATTCCCAAATGTAATAATATATATGTAAAATGAATATGAACATAGAGTAGAAATAACAAATGATCAGTCTTAAACACCAAAACCAAAGTCAACGACAACAGAATTGATACCCAATCTACAAAAAGCTTGACACAGAGGGGACAACTTATACTAAAACCCTGGGGGACAAAAAAGGGGTATATGGGATGCATGCTGGGAACAGGGGCAGAGGGAAGTCAACACTGGTAGTGGCAATTGCCCTAATTCACTGTCACTATGTACTTTATTTATTTATTTATTTATTTATTTATTTGGTTTTGGGGCCACACCCGGTGACGCTCAGGGGTTACTTCTGGCTATTTGCTCAGAAGTCGCTCCTGGCAGGCACGGGGGGGGGGGGGCATATGGGAAACCGGGGGTTTGAACCGCGGTTCGTCCTAGGTTAGCGCAGGTACCTTACCTCCAGCACCACCGCCCGACCCCACACTATGTACTTTAAATATAATCGTGAAAGACTTGTAATTGGTCTCAATAAAAAATCATAAAATTAAAAAATATGTAAACATGAAATTACCTAATTTACTGATCAAATATATTTTCTAATCATAAATATATTTTATATAGAAGATAGGTTTCTTAAATTTTGAAAGCAAAAGAAAGGGAAGCAAAGCAAAAACAGATTGAAGTACTTTGTTGTTTTTAATCAAGACAGCATGTTTTAGAAGTAGCAGGTGCCACCTTGAGACAAAAGGGTGATTAGAAGTTATTATACAGCTATTATTCTCACACAAACTATTCATCACCACAGAATTTAATATCTTAATTAAAATATATAAATAAGAATAGTTTCTTATGTTCATACGAATTTTCTGTTTATTAAAAGCTTACTTTAAATGTTTTTAAGACTTATGTTTACTCTAAAAAATCATCTAGCTGTCACATATAATGAAAATTAAGGTTTCTTTTGGTTAAGGGGCTAGTCAGGGTTAAATAGTATAATAACGTATATACAGAGCTGTAAGTATAATATTTTTATTGCAAAGCTTCTTATTGCAAAGATATTTACATTAGAAATTCTAATCTAAATGGAATGAATAAATAAATATAAGAATTTTTTTCTTCTTAAAAATATACTTTTGATTTGAAAACATAGAATTGAATTTTATAATTAATATCAATGTATTTTTTATTTTCTCAAAACCCATTAGATTAAGTAGGATCTGATTATCTATTGTAAGTTGTCAGTATTTTGCTTATGTGACCAAAAATTCCATAATTCTACAACAATAAAAGTTTGAACAAATGTCCCTCCTTAATGTAATTCCTTTATGATTTTGAAGTCAAATCATTGAAAGACTTTACATTAAAAAGAATGTAAACCATATTCAACAACATTAAGCTTACTTGCACATGTCAGATTGTTACCAGCAGAAATAGAATAATAATGTTTCCTCCCTCCAGAAAAATTAATGATGTGGATTCCTAACATTGCATTTTGATATAAAATTAAATAACAGCTGCACAAAAGAATCAGTAAACTTGAACATTAAAAGTTATTATGAAGGTGATATGATGGACATAAAAAACAAATCTAACTTCTGGAGGTGAAAATTATATCTGTAAGAAAAATAGCATTGATATGGCATTAGTAGCATATTATGCACGGCTTATGAAAATATTTATAAAATTGGAGGCTGCAGACACAATAAAAATTTCAGACAAAGGAGAAAAAGTAAAGGTAAACTGAAAAAATATAAGACAAGTGTCAATGAATGGAGAGATAATTTTAATAACTATAAAGGTAGCTTTCTTATACTACTTATACTACTTTTTTTAGTAGTGACCATACTAATGGAAGTTTCCCTAATTTGGAAATCATTCATACTTGTACAAATATCCAGGCAATGGCAACTCTACACTCAACAAAACTCAATCTTTTATATTCTCATTTTGCTGGGTTAATTAACTGAGTTTAAATTCCCAAAACTACACTTTTTAAAATAGTACCTGTTAAGTCTAATCTTGGTGTAAGCTTTTGTGTCCTAAGGATTTTGAATTTTTCCCACGTTCTCATTATATTTGAAAGTTGAGAAGTGTGGCAAAACAAGATGGTCTCTCTTTCTGGAGTTTGTCACATACAAGGGCAGGAAATGGAAAAACAATTGAAGCAGGTCCAGTGATAGTGGTTTTCCACTTGCCAGGACTTCCTTAGGCAATTTAGTATAAGATAAACTCTTGGAAACAGAGTTTCTATTTCCTTGGAAATTGTGGGTTGGGACTGTCCTTAGAGTACTTTTGCTACGGCTGTTTCTTCTGCTAGCCTGAAAAATAAAATACAGACTTTTGGGACTCTATTCAATTAAGGTTAGAAGTTAAGGATGATTGTTAGGACCTGGAGTCAAAAGATAAAACTACACAACTGAAATAAAGCAAAGCATGACTTTTTTCCTTCAGCCATAAACCCCAAACTGGCTAGTCAGGGCCACTTACTGAAAGAGGAAACCTCCCTTTTGGGGGCAAAATTTTATATGCATTTTATTTAGAAAGGGGGTGAGGAGTTTTCAGCTTCTGATTATCTTTAAAACGATTGTCTTAGGGTACCTTCCTACTTCTGCTTCCTTGTGTCCTTTCCAGAGAGAATATCTGCCATAGTCAAATATCTTGGGGCAGTATTAATAGAAACTTAGTAGGCTCCAGAAAGAGAAGCCTAAAAGATTTACAACATGGGAACATTTACAAAATGGCTCCTTCCATGTTCAGAACCTAGTGTCCCATATTTCTTCCTCTTTTTATATTTCTGAAAAAAAAATTGACTCTCCTTGGGGTTCCTCATCTTTAACCCTGCTATGGGGCCTCAACACAAACATCATAACTGAACCTTTATGTGCCTGAATAAAGCAGATAAAGAAATTAATAAT
>PVKC010050959.1:0-10481 GCA_004027635.1 Crocidura indochinensis
GCTACTTCTGACTCTGTGCTTGGGGTTTTGCCCAGTAGAACTAAAGAAAACTATGCAGTGCTTTGACTCTACTTGGATCGAACTACTTGGCCTCTTGCATGCAAAGCCCTTTGAGCTGTCTCTGGCTCCGCTCACAGACCTTCCTCCTCACCAAGTTCTTTTCTTTCTCAGGGCCTGTACACATGCTACTCCCCCCATTCAGCTTGTTCCCTCTAAATTTCCTGTTGTTGACACCATTGCATTTTCCAGATGCCAGCTAGTCATTACATCCTAAAGAGACTCTTCTCTTCCTTCCGTAGCTATTCACTCAAAACTTCCCCATTCATGTATTTGTCCATTAAGTATCTTTATAGCCTCAGTCCATCATTTTCAGGTTTCAACTGTTTTTTATGAATCCTTGGCATCTGAACTACATTCTAACCTTTCGGTAAGAACTTTGTCATTTCTATGCTACAGACTTACTTCTGGCTTTGCACTTGGGTCATTCCTGGAGTTACTAGAAGAAAGTCATTCTTGTAATTTTTCATATGTGTTTGCTTGTTTATTGGTTTGAGGGCCAAACCTGGTGACACCTGGGTTACTCCTGGCTTTGCGCTCAGAAATTGCTCCTGGCTCTGGCGTCCATATGGGACACTGGGGGATCGAACTTCAGTCCGTCCTAGATTAGCGCAAGCAAGGCAGTTGCCTTACCGCTTGTGCCACCATTCCAGCCCTCAAATGTTTATTTTTTTCTCTACTCCTAGCCTTTGCTGTTCTTTACAGATTTAAGAATTGAGGGGCCCGGGAGATAGCATGGAGGTAAGGCGTTTGCCTTTCATGCAAAAGGTCATCGGTTTGAATCCCGGTGCCCCATATGGTCCCCCGTGCCTGCCAGGAGCAATTTCTGAGCATGGAGCCAGGAGTAACCCCTGAGCACTGCCAGGTGTGACCCAAAAAAAAAAAAAAAAAATTGAATTGTTTTAGTTTCACCTGAAAAATCCTGAGTTTGTTTTTTTTTTAATTTTCTTTAATAATAAATTTGGGAGAATTCACATTTTTCAATCTAAATTCTAAATATTAGAGTATTCTGACTGAGAAATGTCACTTTTCCTTTCATCTTCATTATTCTCCAATAACAATTTATTATTATCCCCCTAAATTTCTAGCTCATCTCTGTTATATACCCCATCTATATTACAGTATATTACAGAGTACCATAGGATTTTTATTGCTTTCAGGAATTATGCCATTTTATCTGTTACATTTTCTAATTGCCAGTTATTTAAAAATAATAACTGTTACTTAGATAACAAAAATAACAGAAATAAACAATAAATTAGTGTTAAAATGATTATAATAATTAGATAGTTTAAAATAAAAATAACAAAATGGGAAAGCTGAGAATATTGATCTTTTTGGAGGGCAGGACACTGTTTTGGTACCACCCCCAGCTCTTCTCAGAGCTTAGTTCTACCTCTGTGCTCAGGGTCAATCCTGACAGTGCTGAGGGCACCCTATTCGGTGAAGGGGGTCAAGCTGAGGTCAGCTACATTCAAGGTAAGCTCCTTAATTAACCCCATGCACTGGCTTTCCAGCCCCAGGAGTATTTTTCTTTTCTTTTCTTTTCTTTTCTTTTCTTTTCTTTTCTTTTCTTTTCCCTTCCTTCCTTCCCTCCTTCCTTCCCCTCCCTCCCTCCCTCCCTCCCTTCCTTTCTTTCTTTCTATTTCTTTTATTTTGGTGCACCATTCCTGGAAGTACTACAATACCAGGTCAATGCGTGGAATGGATGGAGCAAGCTACTATTCCAGTTCCTAGTGCCAAAAATCCATTTAATATATTGTCGTCGGATAGACGACGTATCAGATATTAAATTGATAAGAACAGATACTACACTTGATCTTAGCCAAAAGTTCAAGAAGCAATTGGAGGAGTATTTTTTTTATACTCAGTAAATCCATTGCCCTGAACTTTCATGCTTTAGTGGCTATCTATACATTCTGTTAGGTTTTTGTGTACATAATTACATCACAAATACCAAGTTTTAAAGGTTTTTTTCTATTCCCCCCCCCCCCCGGTTTTTTTCTATTTTAAGGATAGTGTTCTTTATAGGTATGTTTTATATCTTATTTATATTATTATTATTATATGATTGTAGTATTATTATTATTATTATTATTATTATTATTATGATTGTATTATTATTATTACATGATTGTAGTTGGGTTTCATTCATAAAAAGATTACCACCCATCACTAGTGCAATATTCCAATCACCAATAATAGGTGTGTTTTAAAAAGATTTAAAAGCTTTTGGCTGTTGTGGATAGTACTGCAAAAAAATATGGGATTGTAATAGGCTTTTCTCCATTTTTGGGAGCCCTAATAACTTTGTACTTTCATGGTGACTAACATTTAAAAATATTCAGAAACATTAGATTTCAGTCTTAATCAAGTGGTATTTATTTCTTTTGTTTTGGGCCCACACCCAGTATTGTTCATGGCTCTGCACTAAGGTATTACTCCAGCAGTATTAAGGGGACCATATGGGATACTGGGGAGGATTGTACCTGGCTAGTCGGTGTGCAAAGCCTTGGTCAATACCTTCACCACTGCACAATCACTTTGGCCCCAATCAAGTGGTATTTTGAAATTTTTTTTTAAAAATTTAGACTCCATGATTAACAAGGTTGTTTATAATAGGGTTTCAGGCATACAATGTTAATTGGTAGTTTTAAGTGGCAAGATAAAAATTCCTGACTTTGAACTAATTGAATTCTGCATGAATACTATTTTATAATGTTTCTTAATTTTGCTGTTATGTATATTGTCTCCCCAAGTGGTGACCTCATTCATCATAAAGAGTACATACATACTAGACCTCAGGGTATTGCTAGCTCTGTTTACAAGAGCCCTGGATAGTTTCTCAGTAATTGGTGATATGAGCTATCTTAGAGTTCTTTCCTGCTGTCTCATCTCCTTTCTCATCGACTTAACTCTTCTAAGAGAAAGAGGATGAAAATGCTTGTTTTAAAATTGTGGATAGCTGTGCTTTATGCTATTTAATATTTCAGTTCCACTTAGCGCATGCTATTAAATGCCTCTATTCAACCAACACCATGTGTATGATGCCATAAGGTTATAAGTGAAGTGTGAGAGACTTGTTTTCTATCTCCAGGGAGCTTACAAATCTGTTTATGCCACTCATTCTCCTTTGTAAATTCTTCTGGGTTCCTTCTTGTCCTGAAAATAAATAATCAGCCATGTGATAATAATAGGTAACACAGAGATTGAACTAGTAGTATATGCCAGGTGGTAATTAATTTCACTGTTTCTACTTTATAGATAAGGAAATAAATACTTGGAAAGGTAACTTTCATGAAGTAACTTGCCAAAGTTAGTTTGGCTAGCAAGTGACAGGGAAGCTTGTCTGCTTTTAAATATGCTATCATGGTGTTTGTGAGTCTCTTTATCATGAAGCCTTGTGGTCTGGTCTGGACCTTGGCCTTTATCCCTTATATATAATTTGTAGTTCAACCATACTAAACTACTTAAATGTTTTTAACAGGGGCCAGGAGAGATAGCACAGCGGCGTTTGCCTTGCAAGCAGCCGATCCAGAACCAAAGGTGCTTGGTTCGAATCCCGGTGTCCCATATGGTCCCCCGTGCCTGCCAGGATCTATTTCTGAGCAGACAGCCAGGAGTAACCCCTGAGCACCACTGGGTGTGGCCCAAAAACCAAAAAAAAAAAAAAGAGTTGAAAGATAAGATCAGGGGCCAGAGAGATAGCACAACCAATGATAGAGCTTGGGCCCAGAAAAAGAAAAATGTTCTTAACAGTGGTGGTTCTACTTTCAAAGACTTCCATCTTTGAAATCTTTTTCAGGAACCAGTCTTCCTTACCAGTCAGTTTAGATATCTAATGTGGTTTAGGTACCATCTCTGTGTTCATTAGAATCTTGTCATGGAGCATTGTGATGGCCTGTTTCCTTTTCTTGTTCTCCCACTAATTGGGAGCTAAGTCTAATTTATTCATTGTGGCTCCCCAAGACACAGTTGTACATCATTATGTAGCAATAGTATATATAGAAGTAATATTGAATAAAAGAGGTAACTTGAAGGGGAAAAGGATACAATAAGAAGTTAATTCTTATTGGTATTAATTAGCATGCATTCAGGATGAATGAAAATAGTGAGTTAATGAGACACCTAAGTGGGCCAGAATAATCAAGGAAGCTTTCTTATCTGTTGAGGTAATGCTTTTGGTGATCTTCCCACCCTCTTCAGTTTGTATGCTGTCTGAACATATCTGCTCTTGCTTCCTATCCTCACTTATTAATGACTTCATTTTGATGTGGTTTCCCTAGTACCATTCGTAAGTCATTTTATAACTCACCACTTTGTTACCTTTAGCTTCTTATGGTTTCCTATCACCTCCTTGCCTAATCATTTGATCACTTATTCCTTCAACAGTGGGGGCAAGCACTGAAATTGCAGACAAAATTTAACATTGAAATCGTGTTTCAGAGACCCATCAAGTAAATTCAGTTAGCACATTCAGATGTAGACCCCATAAATGTAGGTAAATCATATATTTAGACCATTATTTTAAAAAATGGGTGTTACCACCCTCCTCCTATGTGGGTTGGACATTTGGAAGTAGTTGTGGGCACTTTGCTTAAGGAAGATATGGGAGGAAGTGAGCTAAGTGATTATTTTTCTAAACAAAGTGGTTAGTTTGGGACCTTCTGCTTGTTTAACCATCATTTATTGTCTAGTATTATTAGTTTCTCTAAGTTAAAATCTAAAATCTCTTACATATCAAAATCTGCTACTCTAACTAGGTTGTCTTTGTATAACAGCACTGAAAAAAGGCGCAGGGAGCAAGAAAACAAATATTTAGAGGAGCTAGCTGAGCTATTATCTGCCAACATCAGTGACATCGACAGCTTAAGTGTAAAACCAGACAAATGCAAGATTTTGAAGAAGACAGTCGATCAGATCCAACTGATGAAGAGAATGGAACAAGGTAAAGAATTTTTTGGCCAAAAAAACCCCTCATATTAAGATTTTTACAACTGATTTTATCTTACCATTAAATTAATGTTAACTTTCTAATCTTATTAGGGAAACACTTGTTTAGATGCTATTTATTCGAGAAAATGAATCCTGTTATCTTCTTGTTAAAACAAAGTGGCTTATTTATTTGTTTATTTTGGTTTTTGGGTCACACCCGGCAGCATTTAAGGGTTACTCCTGGCTCTATGCTCAGAAAACCCTTCTGGCAGGTTCAGGGAACCATATGGGACACCAGGATTCTAAACACCATCCTTCTACATGCAAGGCAAATGCCTTACCTCCATGCTATCTCTCTGGCCCCAAAGTGGCTTATTTACTTGGAATCTGGTTGCCTTACATGATTATGGACACAGAGTCTTAAGAGATAAATCTAGAGAGTCACTGAATGAACTCAGTGAGACATATGGAAGACTCAGATGAATATTTGCATGAAAAAGAATGAAACACATAAGTGAACTTGCTAAGAACATTTAGAATTTTTTACTTGGAGGAGAATTTAGGATTTAACTACCCAGAAATGGTTTAACTGGTAAACTATCCCAAAAAAACAAAAACACAAAATATAAGAAATGATAATTGGGGGCCGGGCAGTGGTGCTAGAGGTAAGGTGTCTGCCTTGCTAGCCTAGGACGGACCATGGTTCTATCCCCCGGCATTCCATATGGTCCCCCAAGCCAGGAGCCACTTCTGAGTGCATAGCCAGGAGTAACCCCTGAGCATCACTGGGTGTGGCCCCTCCCCCCCAAAAAAAGAAATAATAATTGGGGGACCGGAGCAGTGGCGCAGAGCAATAAGGCATTTGCTTTGCCAGTGCTAGCCTAGGATGGACCACCATTTGATAATGGTCCGGTGTCCCATATGGTTCCCCAAGCCATGAGTGATTTCTGAGCGCATATCCAGTAGTAACCCCTGAGCTTCACTGGGTATGCCCCCCCAAAACAAACAAACAAACAAACAGAGAAATAATAATTGGGCTGGACATATAGTACAGCTTGTAAAGTATGCATTCCTTGGCTAATTTGGGCACTATACTTATCTAATCATAATAGCATATTAAATATTGGTTGTTTTATAGAAATTGTAATGACATTGGAAAGATGGTAGGAAGAAGAGGACTATGAATATAGAAGGTTGATCTTAAGAGTTAAGTTCTTAAAAATAATAAGAGTTAAGTTCTTACCATGACTGCATGTCAAAAGATTTTTCCTAATATGGACACATTTAGAATATAAAAAATAAGCGTGTAATGAGAAATAAGAAATATGTTAGCCAGGGGCTGGTGAAATAGCACAGCAGCAGGGCATTTGCCTTGCACGCAGCAATCCAGGACAGACCTTGGTTTGATCCCTGGCGTCCCATATGGTCTCCAAGCCAGGAACGAAAGCCAGGAGTAAGCCCTGAAACATCACCAAGTGTGCGTCCCCTCTCCCCCCAAAAAAAGAAGTGTATGAGCCAGAATACAGGTTAAACTAGTTTTTGTTGTTTAGGTTTAGCTTTGTTGTTCTTTTTTTGAGAGGTACACCTAGCAGTGCTGAGCTGTGCACTCTGGGATTATTTCTGGCAGTCTTGGAGGACCATTTGGAATGTCAGATCTAATTCAGGTTGACTGCATCCTATATACTCACTCTTCTGCTCTGGGTTATGCTAGTTTATTGAGGCCTAAAGAAAGTCAGATTCAGGTTCCTTCCATCTTTATTGTGCCATTCTTTTTTTGTATTTGTTTTTGTTTTTGGGCCACACCCAGTGGTGCTCAGCGGTTACTCCTGGCTGTCTGCTCAGAAATAGCTCCTGGCAGGCACGGGGAACCATATGGGACACCGGGATTCGAACCAACAACTTTTGGTCCTGGACCAACTGCTTGCAAGGCAAACACCGCTGTGCTATCTCTCCGGGCCCTATTGTGCCATTCTTAAGGATTGTCCATTATCCACATGTTAGATGTGACATTCCTGTCCCTATGTTAGCCAACAGAAAAGAAAAGAAGAAAATTGGAAAGCATGATTTCTTCTTTCTAAGGAAAAGATCTAGAAATTGTACGTTACTTCTATTCATATCCCTTATACCAAAAATTAGTCACCCAGCTACACCTGTCTTAGATTTTGCTTAGAATTTCAATGTTTTGCTTTTTTTCTTTATTTTTTTTGTATTTTGCTTTTCTTTTTTTTTAAATTTTTTTCTTTATTTAAACATTTTTCTTTGTTATCTTTATTTAAACACCGTGATTACAAATATAATTGAAGTTGTATGATTACAGTCATGTAAAGAACACCCCCCTTCACCAGTGCAGAATTCCCACCACCAATTTCCCAGATCTACCTACTCCCCACCCCACTCACACCTGTACTCGAGACAGGCTTTCTTTTTCCCTCATTCATTGCTATGATAGTTTTCAGTGTAGTTATTTCTCTAACTGCACTTATCACTCTATGTAGTGAGCTTCATGTCATGAGTGGCACTTACATGGGAAGTTGGGGGGGAAATAAGGGTTGGGACTGAGACAGTAAAATCTTAGAAATGAGCTTTGTAGGACAGTATCAAGGTCACAATACAAAGGAGAAAAAAATTTCCAGTGACTGTCCCAACATAAACCAGTGCTAGAACGGCCCACCCTCCTCCCAAAGCTCATTCCAGTTAGTGTAGGGAGAGGTAAGGGGAAAGCCTGTTGACCCCTGTAGAGTCCACCTAGACTGGCGCCCAGGGAAGGCCTGAAAACCAAGGGAAAACAAGGGGGATGGGTTCGGGCCTGCCAAGCATCCCAGCACTCCCCAGGCTAGGGAGAAGGGCTCCGGTATGGGGCCTCCCCAAACCCTATACCTGGCAAGAGCTGGTCTCCAGAATCAAAGAGGAAACCAGAAGCCAGATGTCTGCCTACCCTCCTCCCCATGCACCTCCCCCCTGGAGTACGGAGGGAGGGGGGAAGCCTGAGGACCACTAAGAGTCCACCTGAACCCACTTCTGGCCATCTGAGCTGGCACCCAGAGAAGACCTGGAGTCAGGGGAAAAAGACAAGGACGGCTAGGCACCTGCCAAGCCTCCCAGCACTCCCCAGGCTAGGGAGAATATTTTGCTTTTCATATATATTTATATATATTTATATTATATATTTAATGTTTGGACTTGATGCTTCTTATTTTTTGGAATTAGAAAAAACCTAGCACCAGGGAGATAGCTTACCGTGATGGAGCACATTCTTTGCTCACAGAAAACTAAGATTTAATCTTCAGCACTGCCTGGTCCCCTGAGCACTGCTGGGCATATCCCCTGAGCACCTCAGGTGTGCATCTCCCACAACAAAAATAAATCAACATAAACTGTCTTAACATTATTAACACATATAGTGATGCTAGAAGTAATTTTAGAATAAACGAGACCTTGGTATTCCTAGCAGTGCTCAAGGAACCACACCCCACCTGCGTGACCAGGATAATCCCAGACACCGCTAGGCCTGAGCAGCACCACACCCTTGGGCCTTGCATGGAGTTGCAGGCACAGTTGGCAAAGAAACATTAGGAGTGGCCCCTATGATCCTTGAACATTGCTTGGGAGACCTTAACTAACTCCTTCAGAAAAAAAAGATAGCTCAATGAAAACGTAAGCCAAGCCCTTGAATAGACATTTCTCTGAAGAAGACATACAAATGACCCATAAGCACAAGGAAAATTATATTCTGTATCATTAGCCATCAGAGAAATGTAAATCAGACCACTACCTTTATTCATTATCTCTCCAAGGATGGCTACAATCAAACAGAACATAACAAATGTAGTGAGAATGGAAGCAATTGAAACTTCTGTGCATTGCTGGTAGAATATAAATTTGTTCAGTCACTTTGGAAAACAATCCTGCAATTCTTCAAGAGATTAGGCACACAAAAAAAACTATGGTCTCGTACTCTACTCTCAGATATAGGGCCAAAAGAAAGGAAAACCATTTTATTGGTTTTGTTTTTAGGTTGCACCTGACAGTGCTCAGGACTTACTCCCATCTCTGCACTCAGGGACATTTCTAATGGGTTCAGGGAACCATGGGGTACCAGGAATTGAACCCAGTTTGGCCACTTACAAGACAAACACTTACCTGAAGTACTATCACTCTGGGCTCAGGAAAACATTTTTGCATACAAAACTTGTACACTGATGTGCATAACTGTGTAACAGGATAGTTAGATAAGGTAGCTATACATGCTTCAACATGAATAAATCTTTAAAGCTTTATGGTAAGCAAAAGAAACCAGCCACGGAGACCCACATGTTATATGATTCCATTTATGTCAAAAGTCTAGAATAGGCAAATCATACAGAAAGTTAGATTGGTAGTTGCCCAGGACTTGGAACTACTGAGAAATTGCTAATGGATAGGGAGTTTCTTATTAGGCTGTTGAAATGTCCTGAAATGTGTAGGTAGTTGCAGACCTTTGAACATAGAAACAATTAAGTGGTACCTTTAGGGTGGAGATAGGGCATTTGCCTTGCATGCAGAAGGATGGTGGTTTGAATCCCGGCATCCTTTATCATCCCCTGTGCCTGCCAGGGGCTATTTCTGAGCATAGAGCCAGGAGTAACCCCTGAGTGCTGCTGGGTGTGACCCAAAAACAAACAAACAAAAAAAGATGCATAAATGGGGATTGCTGAACAGATATATCATAAAAGATCTGTTACTGTAATGCTGTAGGAGAGGGTATTTTATTTCCATTAGATTTGCAAAAATTAAAATTTATAAAAATTTTTGATGCTCTTATATGTCTGAGGATGCAGAAAAAACTTATTGTCACTAATGGCACAGTTCCTTATAGACTAAATTATCAGTATTTAGTAGTCTTGAAAATAACACATTCTGAGGCTGGAGAGAGAATATTGTGGGCAAGACACTTCCCAAACAAACAAACCCATAAAATAAACACATTCTATAATTCAGCAATTTCACTATTATTGTTTACCCTAAAGATACACAAGTGAAGAAAAGTGGAGAAATTGAAAGTAATTTATGACAGCATTTTATGTAGTAGTCAAAAAGTTTCAGTAGGAAACTAGAAATTGTGGTTTACTCAGTTGAAATGAATGAATCAAAATTGTGCATTTTAATGTGAGTAAATCTCAAAATAAATTGGATGGAAAAATAATTTGAGGAAGTGCACGTTTCTATAATCATAAGAAAGTATTGCTTATAAAATCAAATGTATTACTAAAATAAAATTATGTACTCAAGATACTGGTTAGTACTTCTGCATTGGTAGCAGAACTTTAGCTCTTTGCAATATCTTATTTTAAATGAAGGGCTTAAAATAAATAAAGAGGGGGCCCGGGAGATAGCATGGAGGTAAGGCGTTTGCCTTTCATGCAGAAGGTCATCAGTTCGAATCCCGGTTCCCCATATCGTCCCCCATGCCTGCCAGGAGCAATTTCTGTTTTTTTTTTTGTTTTTTTTTT
>PVKC010050960.1:0-10382 GCA_004027635.1 Crocidura indochinensis
TTTGCTTTCATTGTAAATGGTAACTTAAAATCCTTTGAAACTAAAATCTTACTCTAAGAAATCCAGTGCCCTTACATTCCTGTCACCCTGCTGAAAATGACCAGGCTTTGAATGAAGATGAAGTTGACAATGATAGATATATCTGTAAGTTAAAAATATCATCAACGTTCATAAAATTAAATCATACACTCTTTAAAATCATGAAACTTACAGCAAAAAGACAAGAATATCACACTGAAATTGGGTGGGCATACCAACTAAAAGCACTTCCAGATGGCAAGGAATTCATTGAAATAAGAATTACAGAAGTATAGTCAAAGTAATATTCTGCCTTTGATAATTTAGAGGCAGCCATGATAACCACTATTTGTACATGACAGTCATATGAAATAATAAACCTTGCTAGCTATAAACATTACCAAATTCTGACACTATTGATTTATTATGTCTAACAGTGACATCAAACCAAACAACTGACAGAAACAATGTTACAGCTTTAAGAGCAGTTTGTCAACGATTAATACTGCCAAACGGGGTTTAGCTTTATGCTGGGACCGCTTGTCTAGCAGTTGTCAATCCAAGCAAAAATTACTACTGCCATACGTCTGCTAACACAGGCCCGAGGCGCCGCTCCGTTAGCCCTCATTACCCCGATCACTGCAAATACAGATGCAAGGCCAGTCCCTATTTAATATGCATGTTAATTATGCAAATTATTAATTGGGCTGGTGCTTGAGGACTTGTGTTTATGCCCAGATTAGAGTCAATAACTGTATCACACAGCATTCTAAGCCTGACCTGTGACAGAAATAAAGCTGTGTGGAAAGCAGCATTTTTCTCATACTCTTGAGTTCAGAACATTGGCTCTAGACAGAGCATTTTACAGTGATTCAGAAAAAGGCTCCACAGGGGGGAGGGGAATCTGTCTATGCCTTTTATTAATATATTTCTCTTTTAGTATTCCTTCCCTGGTATTGTTCATAATTATTTACAATATTTATTAAATTGCTTTACCAAGTCTGTTGTTTCTATAGTAAAAATGGCTAGTGTACTGTGCTAAGATATTTTTACTGTTATTTTTTCCAATAAGGCTATGGTTTTGTCCTATTTATATTACGTGTCCATAAAAATTGTATGACATGATATTATGTTGTAAATTTTTTTTATTTTTAAAAAATCATATAGATCTAAACCTCCAAAGATAGAGAGCAAAGCTGTAAGGTTTTCCAATTAAAATTTACAGCAGACAATGTTGTAAATTTTATACAGTTGTAATGCTTGCTGCAGTTGTACTGAAATGGGAACTATTGATCAGTATGATTTCCCAGGATACATGAAGGGGGAACAAGGTATTGCACAAACAGAAACAAAACTTTCATTTGTAAAGCCTTCTATTAGACTTTACTGCCCTCATTTGGTTCTAGATGCATCTATCTAAACAAAAAAAGAGGTAAATTCTTTAGCTAGAATTGCAAAAAAAGCAAAACCAAAAATAAACAGCAACAAAAAACACAGTTAATCAAAAGCAACATTGTGCTCTAGGAAAGGCAGTATTAATATGTTGTCAAGATATCTTTAATTTAATAAAAAGATAATTATCATTTGAAGGAACAAATGTTAAAAGAAAAATATTTTAGTTATAAATTGAAAGTAAATCAAGATCCAATTAGAATAACCCATTTGTATACGCTTAAAAGTATTAATAAAACATTTAAATAGTGAAAGTAGTTTCTATGAATATGTAAAAGCTTTATATATTTTGCTAGTGTAGTATTATGTAAGGTTGCTAGGAATATTTAGCTTTCAATATATCAGATTCTTCTGAAATTATATATAGAGAGAAAAATTATAGTACTGCTTTCTTGGAACTGGCTCACAACTAAAACTGAAAAAAATAAAAGCTCTGATAATATTCTGCCCAGTTTTGTTATAGTCTTATTGGTGGCCTCTCAACTTTGCTTTACCTGAAAAATAATATAGAATTGGGAAGAAGAGAGACACTAAACTGTGCTCAGAGCTTACTCTTGCCTCTGTTCTCAGAAATCACTGTTGGCAGTACTCAAGGGACGTTATTTGATGACAGAATTTAAACCAAGGTTGGATGTGTGTATGTAATCTCTCTTCCAATAATGCTTTTAAGTAATTCATCAGTGAAAGAAATAATTCATATCCAGAAATTTTTACCCAGATAAGGCAGAAAAGTAAAATTAAAATGATAATTTGAGTTGGTCACCCATGTTTGAATTTGAAAGAACATCATATGGAAATAGGGGTCGTCCAATAGCTAAAGTACCTTAAAATATGACTGGGAGTGTAGTCCATCAGTAGTTCAGTGCTTTGTGTTGGGTAGGGGATAGTTAAAAGGAGATAGGAGATAGTTCAAAGGCCTGAGTACAAGCTATACATGCTTTGTATTTGGAAGCCCAGGGTTCCTTTCCTGGCACATGGTCCCTGAACGCTACCAGTAGTGTATTGTGACCACAAGTCAATAAAAAGAGCATTTTGTGATTCAGATCTTGATATCAAATTTGGCACTCTACAGAGATTTCTTGTGTGTGCTTTTTGTGCACAGGAGCCAATTGATACTATTTATTTAAATAAATGTAGCTTTTCATGTCTATGTCTGTTTACTAATGAATACTACTAAGGGCCAATAAAACAATATAGGTGTTAGGATGTTTGCCTGGCACACTTCAATACCCAGCACCACCTATGGCCCCCAGTATACTACTAGGAGTGACCCAGACACAGAGTCCCAATCCCCAAGTGCTGCTGGTTGAAGCCCAAACACCAAAATCAAAAAAAACGTAATTATTCTCAAAGATTGGACTAAAATTTTATTTGGGATCATTTTAATGCTTTTTTAAAAAAAAATTGTGCTAATTCATAAATCTGAAAAGTGATGTTTAATTCATCACAATAAAAACTTTAAAGTAAAAGTAAAGGTAAACCACTTAGACAGCTCAAAGTGATGGAGCACATGTTTTGAATGTAAGAACCTCAGGTTTAACCACCATCACCATATGGTACCTGGATGGCCACCAAGCAACAAGCTGGGAACAGCACTGAGCACGTCCGCATGTGGCCAAGAAACAAAGGTGAGCGTGCATAAATGCAACTGACATAAAATCAGGAAAGGAATATTTTGCCCATTTACCAAGAATTCATTCCCCTAATAATGTGAATGAATTTTCTTTTTTGGGGGGGTCACACCCGGCAGCACTCAGGGGTTACTTCTGTCTCTGCTCAGAAATTGCTCCTGGAAGAGTCAGGGGACCATATGGGATACCAGAATTTGAACCACCGATCTTCTGCATGAAAGGCAAATGCCTTACCTCCATGATATCTCTCTGGCCCCAAGAATTTTCAACTTCATCAACTTATTTTATTATATATTATAAGATATAAATTTGAAGATAGCTTTTTTCTCTTTTCCCACCAAAAGCCATTTAAATTTTTCAAGTTTCTTTGTGAAACTTGGGGCTCTAACATATCATTTTCTAGAAGATAGCAGACCTTGTTTCTATAAAATGAATGCACTAAAAATATAGTTTTTATAGTATTTTGGACTTTGTTCACCTGGTGACCATTCCTAAAGAAAAAAAATACCAGAGTAAAAGTTTACTTGGTAAAGCCATATTCAGAATTATGAACTACATATCAAGTAAAACTAGTAAAATCTGATTATGTCAACATTATTTTGAACAGTTTATATTTGCACTAAAAGTAACTAAATTCAAGTCAGGAGAATTATTAAAATCTCTGTTGTACTAAAAAACTAAGGGCAAATCAACATCAGAGTCAAGGGTAGGATCTCTAGTTAAGCCAACAATTCACACACATGTAACTATTCAGAATGTCCTACACTTTAAGAAAATGAAGATTTTATTTTAGTCATTGAAGAGGTAAGGGTAATTTAATAAATGTTAACAAAAACACAAAACAATAACTGTGCCTTATGCTAGAGTGTGCATCAAAGGGCTACTCAGTATTGCATACAAATTAACAATATAAACTTATTATTAACATCACAAACTCCTAAGGCAATCTAATCCAATCATGATCAATATTGTGTTCAGAAACCAAGCAAAGTTTAAGAGAAATAACTGAAAAGGGAATATTCTCATCAAGTTATAACTATGACTGTAATATTTCCTGGGGAAAACAATTAGATGATACTTCCTTTTCAATTCTAACATGTTTCACAACAATGTGATAAACTGACCAAAAGCAACATTCACTTTCAATGCTTCCAAAGACTACATGTTAACGAACAATTTATTCAAAGGTGGAATCAATCTAAGCTTGACATTGTTCTAAAAAATGGGCAATGGAGCACTAAAAAACTAGAATCTCATGGTACATTCAGTGTATATTCTGTACCTAGTCAGTGACTCTAAAAGCCAAATGCCTGTCTTTAGTATTACTAGTTGGAAAAAAAGTATATAAAATAGTTAGGTAACATTCCAAATGAACAGTTTGAATCAAAACAGGTAGTAAGAGACAACCTTTTATCATAAAGGAATAAAAAGAAAGAAACAATGGATGAATCTAATAATGGGAAAAGATAACAAAGACCTAGGATTCTAGCATCTGGCACTAAATGAACTTTTTTGTAAACTGAATGGCAGTTTCCAAAACTGCTCCAAGCATCATTCCTTTGCCAAGGCAGTAAACAGCTTTTATCAGCAATAATGATGGCATAATCCCAGCTAAAAAGGAAAGTAACATATGGCAGCAGCCCTCCAAATATCATCCCGACAAAGTAGGGGGCATTTTTATTACAGCGTCCACTTGCAGAAAATCTGCCAGGCATCTTCCCCTCCCCCCTTCCCTTTTTATTTATTTGTTTCTTAAACAGGTTATCATCTTCTCCAACTAAATATCACATTTGGGAATTGTAAACTAATGATTTCTTTTTCTTCAATCCACTCACAGACTTACACAAAGAAACTGCAACATCTAATGATAGCCAATAAAAGAAAAGCAGTCTATTCAAAAAATTGGTATTCAAAATTAAAAGATTTTTAATCACTAAATCAAAAATGCTAATGCTTTTAATCAAAAGATATTGATACCTTACAGAATACCATGAGCATCTTAGATATATTAAACAATCGCCTTCACCAGTATAAGTGTCTTCAAGAAATGCAGATAAAAGACAAAATATTACTTGATATAATGGTGAAAAACAGTGAGCTATAGTAAACTGCAAAGAAAATGATCTATAAATGATCTTAAGCTTATTTGATATGTATTAAACTGTCAGCTTCATGACATATAGCTCTGATCAAAACAATCACAGTAAAGAATTTTTAGGTCAACATACTGTTTATCAATTAAAGCAGAAAAGAAGATGCTTTCATAAAATATCTTCTAATGGCCTGTAAGCAAACTAATGAATCATAAATCCTACCTTGGTTGTCAATGACAGACTTTCTATTTTCATTGACAAGTCAATGACTGTCTTTTACATAGGCTCTTGATCTTTCTTAATTCCTTGGAAATAAAATCTGAGAATGACAAACATGTCATTTTCATACTGATTTTCAATGCCATAATCAGTAGATCTGGGAGTTAATTTACTAAGTAATATAACAATTAATGTGTTCTACATATTTAACATCTCATTATACACTCGGCCATATCTATTTGTTTGCTTCAGGTAAATTTATAAGCCGATAAAGGAATCAATTAAAAATAGTAAAAGAATGCTAATATTTTTGACAACTCTAGCTATAAATTTTTTTCAGGATGAAAAATGTATCTAATAGTTCGACTCACTGATGTGCGCTACAGTTTACCACAGTGTCTATATTTCTGTTGTCAGTTTTACAGTATCTCCCTTCATTAAACCTATCAAGTTTCCCTTTTGATCATGCAACCAAGGCCAAAAGACAGATATCTTCCTGGAACAGAGCAGTCTGCCAAGTCTTTCACAAGACCAGCTTAACCTCCCTATTGATTTTTTTCAACACTGCAGCCATTCATTGTTTGTGACATTTGGCTGTCGGCTCTTTAACACCCTTCAACCAAATCAATTTCATATTTTTGTCAATGCTCTGCAAGAATATGAGTAAAAATAGGAAGAAATTTTGCATGATTTAAAATGTTGCATTTCTCAACAGTTTTATTTTTAGTTTAGATAGAGCTAATAAACTTAATTCATGTGCTTATTTTTACAAGTAAGAAAATAGGAAGATGTATTAGAAGCTACAATTTATAGGGAGCAATGTCATAAGTTACAATTTTTCAATATTGTATTATATGAAAATGGAACAATTGAACATAATAGTTCAATATGGTACAGTCTGGTAAAATTTTCTGGTAAAAATACAACATTTTTTATAAAAATAATAAAATTTCCTTATTTTATTAATGTAAATTAATTCTTAATAATTATATATTACTTGACTTAGTCTATTACATAAAAAGAATGTATACCATGGCTTAGATATTCAAATAATGTTAAAATTTAAATAATATGAAAGAAATATTAAAGAGAGAATAAATGTATAATGATCTTCATTAGTGTCCATTACTGTGTTTTCAAAAAGAACACCTTGTCCAAAAATCATTAATTTGGCATTTTGCTCAAACTTTAGCCTCAACTTTCAGGGCACCTCAATAGTAAATGCCATGATTACTCTTGGGCTGCCAGTGCAAAAACTTCTTTTCTTACTTAAAAAAAAAATATATAAAAAACAAAAACATTTATGTTCCAAACCCTGTCAAATCTCCCATTGTTCATTAAATTCTGTCTACTCTCATGGAAAAGAACTACTTAGGAATAAAATTCAAAGAAATTAAATATTTTCCACTATTTTAGTTATAATTTTATATTATTACTAATTCCCCTGCTTTAGTGTGATTTTTTTGTGTATATTTTTTGTTTGTGATTTTGGATGTTTGGGCCACACCCAGTGATGCTCACAGGTTATTACTGGCTATGCACTCAGAAATTGCCTGGCTTAGGAGACCTTATGGGATGCTGAGGTCAGCCACATGCAAGGCAAATGCCCTACCGCAGCACCATCGCTCTGGCCCCTTTAGTGTGTTATTAATAGAAATAGATGTGAAAATAATAGTGAATCATCAAAATATATGAGTGAAAGAAATATATTAATGACTAAAAAACTTGAAAATTCATTGGTAAGTATTTCCTAGACCACATATATACTACAACCTAATATGACTTCAGCTTGATGTCATATTAATAGGTGCTTCAGGGGCCCGGGAGATAGCATGGAGGTAAGGCGTTTGCCTTTCATGCAAAAGGTCATCGGTTCGAATCCCGGTGCCCCATATGGTCCCCCGTGCCTGCCAGGAGCAATTTCTGAGCATGGATCAGGAGTAACTGCTGAGCAGTGCCGGGTGTGACCCAAAAAAAAAAAATAGGCACTTCAAAAATATTTAAATATGAACTGTATTATAAGTAAAAAATTTTAAAGTTGCAAAGACAAAGTTAAGTGCAAGCATTTAATCTAACACACCAAAACCATTGAAAAAGCAAATTAATAATCTGATGATCCAAATAGGGTTTATGGACCCTTTTGGCAACAAAGCACATACAGATATTTAGTGTGTTGCCATAGTCTAATTACACTTCATCAAATCTAAAACATCATTAGTTGGGGCCTGAGTGGCGGCATGGAGCAGCACGGCGCTTGCTTTGCCAGTGTTAGCCTAGGACAGACCGCAGTTCGATTCCCCCTGTGTCCCATATAAACCCCCAAGCCAGGAGCAATTTCTGAGTGCATAGCCAGGAGTAACTCCTGAGCATAACAGGGTGTGGCCAAAAATCATTAGTTGTAAGAATCACTATGATTTTATGTGCTTTTGTGAGGAAAACAATTCTTCCATGTCATGACATCAATTGTTAGAAGCATCCTAATTTCAGAGACGTTAAAATGTTAAATGAGGGGAAATGAGCATCTTAGAATCAATGGAACACAGTACTGTTGAACTAGAATAACATCTACTATTGGTTCTTTATGTGTGCCATTTTAAAACGTGCACATTTAAGTATTGTAACAGAACACTTCAAATCGCTTTGGAATATTAACATGACCTTCTTCCTAACAAACTGACTCCCACATTATCCTTTGACTTTTTATGGATATGATGCAGTATAAAGTACAGTATAATGAATAAAGCTTACATGAGGAAATTCTAACATGTCTGCCACATCTGCAAATATATCATTTTGAAAAATACGTCATTTTGAAAACTTCAACTAAACAAGGATCTACAGAACATTCTCTAGAGCAGGGGTCCTCAAACTTTTTAAACAGGGGCCCAGTTCACTGTCCCTCAGACCATTGGAGGGCCAGACTATAGTAAAAACAAAAATTATGAACAAATTCCTATGCACACTGCATACATCTTATTTTGATGTGAAGAAACAAAACGGGAACAAATACAATATGTGGCCCGCGGGCCATAGTTTGAGGACCACTGCAGAGCAATAATTATGGAAGCACTTGTTTGGAATTTGAAGTAGTCTATTTAAATATGATTCTCCCATTCGTTAGTCATGTGACATTGGGCAAGACACTTATTTTTAATTGTGGGGGCCATGTCCAGTTATGATCAAGAATCATAAGTACTAGGGATCAAGCACAAGAATTCCATGCTACATCCCCAGACCTGGGGAAAATTCTATATGTCTTTGATCCTCAGTTTTTCATTAATAAAAACAATTAGAATATCTATCTCTCAAAACTATTATCAAAGTGAGAAAAGGTATGCCAAATTTCATTTTAAAAAATTACCAGGTGGGTCCAGAGAGATAGCATGAAGGTAAGGTGCTTACCTTTCGTGCAGAAGGACAGTGATTCGAATCCCCAGCATCCCATATGGTCCCTTGTGCCTATCAGGGGTGATTTCTGAGCATAGAGCCAGGAGTGGCCCCTGAGCACTGCCAGGTATGACCCCCCCAAAAAAAACAAAAACAAAAAATTACCAGGCACACAACGTCATGTTTTTTGATGCTATCAGAACATACCAATTTAACATGATGGACAGCTAACAACATCTTACTCCACCTTCTGCCATTATATTAATGAATTCATTGGAGATAACGATAATTTTCACAAATGTGTTTGCTACTCATCTTTCTTTTTTTTTTGTTTTGTTTTTTTTTTTGGTTTTTGGTTTTTGGTTTTTGGGTCACACCCGGCAGCACTCAGAGGTTACTCCTGGCTCTACGCTCAGAAATCGCTCCTGGCAGGCTCGGGGGACCATATGGGATGCCAGGATTTGAACCACCATCCTTCTGCGTGCAAGGCAAATGCTCTACCTCCATGCTATCTCTCCGGCCCTAATTCTTTCTTTTTTTAAAACTTTCTTCTCTTCCTTTTTATTTTTTTATTTTGTCTAATATATTTGCTTTCACTTATCTGAAAACTAATGTATTATGGTCAAGTAAATTAACTATGTGATACATAATCTGATAAATAGTTGACTCCAATAAAATCTAAAATATATGTATATTGCTAATAGCTCCTTAGAATTTATACATGATTACAGAATATCTATATGGTGATCAAATATGTATAATTATATACTTAAAATATAAACTTCTAAGGGCCAGGAAATTGCTTAGGGTTCAAGGGTTTATTTCTTCCATGCATAAAGACCAGAGTTTGATACCCACTACCCCATTCCTCTCTGGGTACCATTCTGCTTGATGCTGCCCCAACAAAGACCCATCAATGTAGTAGATATTTCAGATCATATCACCTTGGAGTATGACCCTGATAGCTTCCAAACATTGCTACCATGACTGTAATGACCCCCAGCACTGCCACATTGCTAGACGCTAATCAGGTTGACTTTTGTTCTCTGCTATATCTCTGGTAGCTAAAAAAAAATGTTTACCAAAATTAGGTACCCAGTAAATACATTTTATCCATTTGAATTCAATTATTTTAAATTTTTCTTTTGTTTGGAGGCCACACCTAGCAGCACTCAGGGGTTATTCCCAGCTCCACAGAAATACACTCCTTGTAGGCTCAGGGCACCATAAGGGATTCTGGGGATCGAACCCAGATTGACCGTGTACAAGGCAAATGCCCTACTCACTGTGATATCACTCTGACCCCAATTTTTTATTTTTTAATCCTAATAAATATATTTGGTAGCAACTCAACAAGAACAATGCAGCGAAAAACTATTTTCTTCTACCTTTCTATTTCAAAAATTATAGCTACACTACCACTAATTTTGGAGCTTAGGGAGAAAATTCTTCATGCCACACCCCTCACAGTGCTCAGGGAACCATGTAGTGTCAGGGATCTAACCCAAAGTTCAAGCATGCAAAGTATATTCCCCAGACCTTCGTGTTATCTTTCTACAATGCAGGTTTTTTGTTTTTTGGG
>PVKC010050961.1:0-10496 GCA_004027635.1 Crocidura indochinensis
AGGCACGGGGGACCATATGGGGCACCAGGATTTGAACTGATGACCTTTTGCATGAAAGGCGTTTGCCTTACCTCCATGCTATCTCCCGGGCCCCGGAATCCCATAGCTTTAAAAAAAAGGAGTTATAAAAAGATAAAAAGAATTTTTTAAAAGAAAAATAAAAGAAGCAAGCAAATAGACATATTGGGAATGATGAAAGTATTATTCCTGAAATAGTGAAGTGAAAAAGGAATGTGTTGACTATGTACCTTTAGTATTTTTAAAAACTCAGTAATGCACCTCAATTTTCTATGTGCTTGTACTGGCTCTGGTGTGTTAAATAAGAAACTAATCACAGAACAATAGTACAACAGGAAGGGCATTTGCCTTGCATGTGGCAAATGTGGTTCAATCCTTGGCATTTGAGTTTGTAAACACTTATTTAGAAGACTGGTTATATTTAACTTTATTTCTGTGATCTATGAATGGAGAAGTGAGATGGGATCACATAGGATTAGGGTTGACTACGGTTACTGTCAAAGAGGGGAGGGAATGAGTATGATAATTAGGGTAGGTGAAAGTGGGGAAAGGAAATGCTTCCATTCATTCATTTAATATATATATATATATATATATATATATATATATATATAGGGTCGGCGAGGTGGCGCTAGAGGTAAGATTGTCTGCCTTGCAAACGCTAGCCAAGGAAGGACCACAGTTTGATTCCCCTGGCGTCCCATATGGTCCCCCCCCCAAGCCAGAGGCAATTTCTGAGCGCTTAGCCAGGAGTAACTCCTGAGCATCAAATGGGTGTGCCCCCCAAAAAAAAAAAAAACGAAAAAAACAATATATATACACAGACATCTCTTATTGTTGTTGTTGGGATACATCCAGCAGCACTCAGGGGTTACTCCTGGCTCTGCACTCAGAAATGGTTCCTGGCAGGTTTGGGGGACCAAATGTGTTGCTGGGGATTAATCTCAAATCATCCTGGGTCATCTGCGTCCAAGGCAAATGCCCTACCACTGTGCTATCACTTCAACCCAATATATATATATATTTTTTATGAATTATTCATTTGTTGTCTCTCTACCTTTATTTGGGTATACTACAGGTATTTGAGGCCAACAACATAGTAACGAGACTGTATATAACTCTTAAGAAAGTCTGGCTAGCATTTCTCAACCAGGGATAGTTGGAACTTCATTTATTCCCAGCATATTGGCATGGGTAGAACAGAGCACCACAACTTGTGAATTTGGGACCAATCCATAGAATGGTTGCCATAGGACAGAAACAAGATTAGTGGGGGCCACCATGGAGATCAGGTTGAGAAATACTGGACTAGACTTAATTTATAGTTTGCTTCAGCTAAAAGAGGGTGCGACAGGAACAGATCCTATTAAAGTAAATTTAAAAGGAAAGAGCAAATGTAAGTACCATGTTTTCATTGATCTCATGTCTTTTCCATGCATGTTTGTAATTTACATGTAACTAAAGGTTCTTTCTTTTGCTTTAGCAATTTTAAGATATTTACATAGACAGCGGGAAGGGCACTTGCCTTGTACGAGGCCGACCTGGGTTTAGTCCTCGGCATCCCATATGTTCCCCCTAGCAAAGTAGGAGTGATTCCTGAGCTCAGAGGCGAGTAACTCCTGAGCACCAATGGGTGTGGCAAAAAAATCCAAACCATCAAAATGAAGCAAACAATGACATAAACATAGAAACAGTTCACCGTAAAAGTAAAATGCGTTTTATTTTTGTCTGTGTTCAGAAAGCTGTTGTTAAAATAAAATTTTATTTTTAGATTCACTTTCTGCAAGCCTTGGACTTCAGTTAGTGGGCCCTTATGATATCCTTGCTGGAAAACATAAACTGAGGAAAAAATCAGCAAACCTGAATTTTAACCTTCATTGGAGATTTTTTTATGATCCTCCAGAGTTTCAGACCATTATTATTGGAGATCAAAAAACCCAGTACCACATGGGTTATTTCAGGTAAAAGATCTAGTTTTCTGTAGAAATGTCCTCTTAACAGGAACAAAAAGCATTTTATGCATGTTAAAAGGGAAGGTCTTATTCTCCTTAATGCCAGTGACAAAGGCCATTTGTTCTTGCTGTAACCATCCTGACCAGCCCAGGGCAGGTTGAGTCTCACTGTCTTTTCATTTGTGACTAAGCTTTGCTTCTGGTTTGACTTCAGAGAGCCCTTTTGCCCGAGAAAGATAATTTAGGTGGCTGCTGTGACTTTCTTCATCCTGGTACTTCCAGAGGCCATGGGAGCAGTATGAGGTGAAACAAGCTTTTTCACTGTTTTTTCCTTCATCTGGGACACCCTGTGCCCATCATTAGTGACTGTGATTTCCTATGACCCAATTTTCTCTTTTGTAATAAATAAAGATGATAATTGCATATACCTTACTGGCATTTTTGTAGGCCTGGTATTGAAATATTATATCCTTAAAATATGTAAGCATTCATATTAGTGAACCAGTGTTACCTCAATCGAAACTTAATTTTTTGGGGGAAAAAACTTATATACCTGGTAGGAATATTCAAAAAAGTGAGTGGCAACATGGAAGTAGCCTGAGAACATTGAAAAATATCAGTAGGCGGAGAGGGCAATGTCTTGTACTGTTACCAAGTACAAGGTGTGTGAAGACGAGCTGTGTGATAGTAGAAGAGACATGCCTGGGAGACTCAGCCATGTAGCAGAATACACAGAAGACACACAGGGACGTGAAGGGGATTGTATGCCTAGGTTTCTGCCTTTCGATTCTACCACCTCAGCTGTGTCAATTCGTTTCTCTATTGATTTCCTCCATTATGAAATAAGAGACATGGGTTCTCTATGTGAATACAAACCTCTCATCTCTGTTTTATAATCCTATCTATTATATCCCTTTTTGTCTCTGCCATTTTTCCTTTAAATAACAGACTAGGGGGCTGGAGAGATAATAGGGCACTTAGCTTCCTTTCAGCAGGCCCAGGTTCAATATCTGGAACCACATATACCAAGCCTATAGTGATGTTCCCTTAGTGATGTTCCCTTAGCGCAGAGCTAAGAGAATTACCTGTGCACTGCTGGATATGGCCCCAAAACAAAAGCAAAAAAGACTACAAAATTATGATAAAGATAATTCTGTGTAATTTAGCTCTGTATCCTTGATAGACTTGATCCTCCTAGGCTTAATATTTAGCTATAAAGTAATTCCTAAGAATGTTACTTCTAAGTTATAGGAATTGAAATTATTATAGATATTCTAGGCAACTTGTTTAAATCTGGCAAATTATTCATATTTTGTAAAAACAGGATATCAATGATCAGTAGGCCTAAAATTCTATTTACCTACCATGTGTACCTGATTTTGCTTACCTAAATGTTTTATTATTTTTTGCTTAAACAGGGATTCACCTGATGAACTTCCTGTATATGTTGGAACAAATGAAGCAAAGAAAAATTGTGTAATTATTCAAAGTGGAGATAATGTGTTTGCTGCAGTCAAGTAAGAACATCTTTTATTCTTCTTTTTATAATTCGTTCACAATTTTTTAAGTACTATAAGAGAGAAAATGAAGTACCTGAACAGTTCTAAAGTTCCAGAAGTTATTTCTATGATTTTGTCATTTCTATCCATACTTTTAATCTAATTTTCATACTAAAAAATAACATTTATTAGACAGTTTTTTTTCTTGTTTGTTTTAGGGCACACCTTGCTGTGCTTAAGTGCTCTAGGGATCACTCTCGGCAGTGCTCAGGGGACCATAAAGGGTAATGGGCATCAAAACTGCACCCTACCTGATAAACTGTTTCTTTGGCCCTGTACAACTTTTTTTTATTTTTAATCTCAGGTATTTAATCTTATTTTCTCAGGGGAAAATAAAATATTTTTAGACATTTAAAAGTTATTATCAAGAATGTAGGAACTCATTGTCCACAGTTCAGAAAGAAAAATCAGGTACAGTGAAGTGCTCATCAGTCCAAGGAAGAGTGAAGGAAGGGTCATCCTCCTGGACACAGGTATGAGGACGGGTGACAGAATAGGGGACGGAAGTAACGTGCTGTACAGTTGGTCTCTGCGACCCTTAAGAAGTAGGTAGGGGGGCCCGGAGAGATAGCACAGCGGCATTTGCCTTGCAAGCAGCCGATCCAGGACCAAAGGTGGTTGGTTCGAATCCCGGTGTCCCATATGGTCCCCTGTGCCTGACAGGAGCTATTTCTGAGCAGACAGCCAGGAGTAACCCCTGAGCACCGCCAGGTGTGGCCCAAAAAAAAAACAAAAAAAAAAATAAAAGAGTTAGTGAACAGCTGGCAAGAGAGACCCAAGCCCAAGCCTTTGGAACTGTGTAACTGGTGCTGGTGAAATAGATTCTCTGACTTCTGCCTCTCAACCCCCATGAAACCGAGGCCAGCTAGACAGTCTCAGCTGCAGCCACATCCAGGCCCAAGGGCCTCACCAGGAGGAATGACTCCCGAGCATAAAGCCAGAAGTCAGTCCCAAGTACCACCTGGTAGGGGCCAAAAACAAGGCAAAAAAATATATTGGGGGCCAGAGAGATAGCATGACAGATAGGACATTTGTCTTGCATGCAGTTAACCCAAATTCAATTGTTGGCATCCCACATGTCCCCCACCCCCTTCAAGACTGCCTGGAGTAATTTGTGAGTGCAGAGCCAGTAGTAACCGGCTGTGCCCCAAACTCCCTTCCCCCATTATTTTTGGTGGTTATCTAAAATAATCAAACTCCTGTTGTTTTGTTTGGTTTTTAGCTTATTGGCAAACAAAGTAAAATAAAAATAAAATATAAAAGTAAAAACAAAAGTAAAAAGAAAAAAAGTATTTAGGTGAAAACCAGCAAGCATATTTTTATAACATCTTGAATAAATTCTATAAGGTAAACAGTTTATTACAAATTAGTTTTATGCCTATAGAAAATAAATTCTCTCTGTGTAAGATTGAGTAGTAACCAAAGAAATGAGTCAGTGAAGGCTAGTATTTAAGTATTATAATATTTTTATCATAGTTAAAGTATAAGAAGCATTTACTAATTATTAAAAAAAGCTTCATAGAGGCGAATCCATGCCTCCTAGTGGGACTGACTGTGAAAAACTGAGTCCTGTCTTTGTGTTTATTTGTTCTCTCCTGTGGTCCGAACCTCCTGGGAGTGGGCCGAATTGGCTCCAAAAAAAACTCGCTCTCCCAGAGGTCCATTCTAGGACGGGAACACCCAAGAGCACCTCATTAACCTGAAAACCGGCAAGAAGCAAGTACTTTGCAAAAACCAGGTCCCCTGCTTGTGATGTCAGGCTGGGAATTTCTGCGAATCCACGCCTGCCTAGGGGGGCTGACTGCGAAAAACTGTGAGCCCTGTCTTTGTGTTTATTTGTCCTCTCCTGTGGTCTGAACCTCGTGGGAGTAGACCGAATCGGCTCCAAAAAAACTCGCTCTCCCAGAGGTCCATTCTAGGGTGGGAACGCCCAGGAACACCTCATTAATCTGAAAACCAGCAAGAAGCGAGTACTTTGCAAAAACCAGGTTCCCTGCTTGTGACATCGTGGGAGTGGGCTGAAAAGAGGTTGCAGAAGAGCACTTTGGCTCTGCTTCGCTACACAGCCATGCGCTCTTTCTAAGGTAAGAACATCATCGCAACAAGAAGAGAAAAAAAAAATCACACTAAGGACTGTGCTGGATCACTGAAGTCCAGCATTTCTCTCTGGACAGTCTTCTCTGCTGTGTGCCTACGCCCAAGATTTGATCCTTTGAGAGGCCTCATCCAAGGAGGACTCCACTCCCTTGTAGGCAAATCAATACACCCGGAAATGCTGCGCACATCATTTACCCAATGAATACCACTGCAACACGTAGAAAAACACACAATACTACTGTGACAATGGGGAAACAACGCAGGCCAGCGTCAGACATAGAGAACGAAGATGACAATTCTGATGACCAGATAATTACCAACGAACTAATCAATCTCTCAGATAAGGACTTTAGAAAAGCAATATTGAAGATGCTGAAAAAACTCAAAGAAACCATGGACCGAGTTGAACAGAACACTAATAAGAACCAAGAAAATATGATGACAGAAATCACAAAACTCCAAACTGAAATAACATGTCAACTAACAGGCCTGAAAAACTCAGTAAATGAATTGAATGACAAAATGGATGATTTCAACACCACGGTAGAAGAAGCTGAGGATAAAATTGGTGCTGTGGAAGATGAGATAAATAACAACTCCATACAGCGGGAGAGGTTGGAAAAAAACTTAAAACAAACGAACAGACAATGAAAAAAATAGTCAAAGAATGGGAACAGATGAAAATAGAAGTCTATGATAAGATCAACAGAAACAACTTAAGAATCATTGGAGTCACAGGAAGAAAATTTCCAGGAAGAATCAACAGTCAAAAACATCATTAAAGAGAAACTGCCAGAACTAAAGAATGTATGTGATCAAATCTTGCATGCCCGAAGAGTACCAACCAAAAGAAACCCCAGAAAAAATACCCCAAGACACATCCTAGTCACAATGACGAATCCCACAGATAGAGACATAATTCTTCAAACAGCAAAATCAAAAAAGGAAATTACATTCAAGGGAGCATCCTTGACAGTTACAGCAGACCTGTCACCTGAAACACTCAAGGCCAGAAAGCAGTGGTGGGATATTGCGACAAGACTGAATGAAATGAATGCTTCACCTAGAATACTATACCCAGCAAAACTCACTTTCCAGTTTGACAGAAGAATACATGGTTTCACAGACAAAAAACAGCTCAGAAACTTTACAGACTCAAACCCACACTTAAGAGAAAAACTGAAAGACCTAATTTAAGACAAGACTAACCAAAAGACACACCAAATTTCTATATAAAAATGGGATCAAATCCCAGGACAATTCTTTCTCTCAATGTCAATGAAATAAATGCACCAGTTAAGAGACACAGAGTGGCTAAATGGATCAAAAAACTCAATCCAACTTTCTGCTGTCTACAAGAAACACACCTGAACAGTTAGAACAAACATAGACTTAAAATAAAAGGCTGGAGGAAAATTATCCAAGCAAACAATACCCATAAAAAAGCCGGAGTGGCAATACTAATATCAGATAATGCAAACTTTATATTCAGGAAGGTAGTACGGGACAAAGATGGACATTATATATTAATAAAGGGGGTATGTAGAGCAGGAAGAAATCACGTTTCTAAACATATGCACTGAATGAGGGTCCAGCAAATTATTTAATACAATTATTGACAAAGCTGAAAAATAACATTAACAACAACACAATAACTGTGGGGACCTCAACACAGCTTTGTCAACAATGGATAGGTAAACCAGACTGAAACCCAACAAGAATATACTGGACCTGAGGAGATAAATGGAAGAAAGAGGCCTAGTGGATATATATAGGACACTCCATCCCCAGAAACCTGGATACACATTCTTCTCCAATGTACATGGGACATTCTCCAGCATAGACTACATGCTGGCACATGAAACATATCTTCATAATATCAAGAGGATAGAACTTTTGCAGGCTACCCTTGCTGACCACAAGGCTCTGAAATTATTTGTGAACTCCAAAGGAACAAAGAAGAAAAAATCTAACTCCTGGAAGTTAAACAGCCTCATACTGAATAACCAGTGGGTTCGAGATGAAATCCAAAAGGAAATCAAAATATTCCTGGAAACAAATGATAATGAAAACAAACTATCAGAACTTATGGGACACAGCAAAAGCAGTACTGAGAGGAATATTTATAGCTCTGCAAGCACACGTAAGGAAGGAAGAAGGGGCATACCTGAGTAGCTTAATGACGCAGCTTATAGAACTAGAAAGTGCTCAACAAAAGGACCTAAAAATAGGGAGGCAGAAGGAAATAACAAAGCTGAGAGCAGAAATCAATGAAGTGGAAACCCAAAAAAAAAAAAAATCCGAAAGATCAACGAAAGCAGAAGTTGGTTCTTTGAAAAAATAAACAAGATTGATAGACCACTGGCAAAACTAACAAAGAAAGAAAGAGAAACTTGATAACTCGTATTAGGAATGAAAAAGGAGAGATCAATACTGATATGGCAGAGATTCAAAGGGTAATCAGAAACTACTTTGAGAAGCTCTACGCCACTAAAAATGAGAACCTGGAAGAAATGGATAAATTCTTGGACTCTTACAATCTTCCACAGTTGAAGGAAGAGGATGTAGCATATCTAAACACCCCCATCACTATTGATGAAATTAAAACAGTAATCAAATGTCTGCCCAAAAATGAAAGCCCAGACCCAGATGGATTCACTAATGAATTCTTTCAAACTTTCCAGGAGGAACTACTACCAATCCTGGCAAGACTCTTTCATGAAATCGAAAAAACGGAAACACTTCCAAATACCTTTTTTTACACAACATCAACGACAAGAAAAATAAAAATCACATGTTCATATCAATAGACGCAGAGAAAGCATTTGATATGGTTCAACACCCATTCTTGATCAAAACTCTCAGCAAGATGGGAATGGAAGGAACCTTTCTCAATATAGTTAAGGCCATCTACCACAAGCCAGTGGCAAATATTATCCTCAATGGAGAAAAACTAAAAGCCTTCCCTCTAAATTCTGGCATAAGAAAAGGCTGTCCTCTCTCACCACTCCTATTCAACATAGCACTGGAAATACTCACTATAGCAATCAGGCAAAAAAAAGATATCAAGGGGATCCAAATAGGAAAGGAAGAAGTCAAGCTCTCACTTTTTGCAGATGACTTAGAAAACCCTAAAGACTCTACCAAAAAGCTTCTAGAAGCAATAGACTCATATAGCAAGGTGGCTGGCTACAAAATTAACACACAAAAGTCAGTGTCATTTTTATACACCAACAGTAATAAGGAAGAAATGGACATTAAGAAACAACCCCATTCACAATAGTGCCACACAAACTCAAATATCTGGGAATCAACTTGACTAAAAATGTGAAGGACCTATACAAAGAAAACTATGAAACTCTAGTCCAGAAAATAAGAGAGGATACGCAGAAATGGAAACATATACCCTGCTCATGGATGGGCAGGATTAACATCATCAAAATGGCAATACTACCCAAGGGATTATACAGATTTAATGTGATCCCTCTAAAGATCCCCACGACATTCTTCAAAGAAGTGGATCAGGCACTTTTGAAATTCATTTGGAACAATAAACACCCTAGAATAGCGAAAGCAATCATTGGGAAAAAGAACATGGGAGGAATTACTTTCCCCAATTTCAAACTTTACTACAAAGCAATATTGATCAAAACAACATGGTATTGGAATAAGGACAGGCCCTCAGATCAGTGGAATAGGCTTGAATACTCAGAAAGTGTTCCCCAGATATACTGTCACCTAATTTTCGATAAAGGAGCAAGAAATCCTAAATGGAGCAAAGAAAGCCTCTTCAACAAGTGGTGTTGGCACAACTGGCTAGCCACTTGCAAAAAATTGAACTTAGATCCCCAGCTAGCATCATATACGAAGATAAAATCCAGGGGCCCGGGAGATAGCATGGAGGTAAGGCGTTTGCTTTTCATGCAAAAGATCATCGATTCGAATCCCGGTGCCCCATATGGTCCCCCATGCCTGCCAGGAGAAATTTCTGAGCATGGAGCCAGGAGTAACCCCTGAGCACTGCCGGGTGTGACCCAAAAACCACACACACACAAAAAAAGAAGATAAAATCCAATGACCTTGATATCAGACCTGAAACCATAAAATACATAGAACAACACGTAGGCAAAACACTCCAGGATATTGAGACTACAAGCATATTCAAGGAGGAAAATGCACTCTCCAAACAGATGAAAGCAGATATTAACAGACGGGAATATATTAAACAGAGAAGCTTCTGCACATCAAAGGAAATAGCGCCCAGGATACAAGAGCCACCCACTGAGTGGGAGAAACTATTCACCCAATACCCATCAGATAAGGGGCTAACTTCCAAAATATACAAGTCGCTGACAGAACTTTACAAGAAAAAAACTTCTA
The DNA here is from genome assembly GCA_004027635.1 of Crocidura indochinensis. Taxonomy (NCBI): domain Eukaryota; kingdom Metazoa; phylum Chordata; class Mammalia; order Eulipotyphla; family Soricidae; genus Crocidura; species Crocidura indochinensis. Next base: position 10,007 of record PVKC010050961.1, read on the forward strand.
ATCCCATCAAAAAAATGGAGAGAAGAAATGGACAGACACTTTGACAAAGAAGAAATACAAATGGCCAAAAGACACATGAAAAAATGCTCCACATCACTAATCATCAGGGAAGATGCAAATCAAAACAGCTATGAGGTACCACCTCACACTACAGAGAATGACACATATCACCAAGAACGAGAACAAACAGTGTTGTCGGGGATGTGGAGAGAAAGGAACTCTTATCCACTGCTAGTGGGAATGCCCTGTAGTTCAACCTTTATGATATGGAGATTCCTCCAGAAACTGGAAATAGAGCTCCCATATGATCCAGCTATACCACTCCTAGGAATATACCCTAGGAACACAAAAATACAATACAAAAACCCCTTCCTTATGTCTATATTCATTGCAGCACTATTTACCATAGCAAGACTCTGGAAACAATCTAGATGCCCTTCAACAGACGAATGGCTAGACAGCATGGAGGTAAGGCGTTTGCCTTTCATGC
>PVKC010050962.1:0-10492 GCA_004027635.1 Crocidura indochinensis
GGTTTCTGGGCCACACCCAGTGGTGCTCAGGGGTTACTCCTGGCTCTGCACTCAGAAATCGCACCTGGCAGTTGTGGGGGGGGGCGGGCATATGGGATGCCAGGAATTGAGCCAGGTTTCTCCAAGTCAGCTGCATGCAAGGCAAATGCCCCACTTCTGGGCTATCTCTCCAGCTGGTGGTCTCTCTTCTCTTTGCTCCAGCGAGCTCAGGCTACTATGTCTGCTGCTCCACTGGATATTTCACAACTGATGGAGATTATGATGGCATGGTTAGAGCCCAAGCTGTAGTACAGTGGGGAGGGCACTTGTCTTGCACTTGGCCTATCTAGTTTGATCCCCGGCACCCTTTGTGTCCTCTGAGCCTTCCTGAGGTCAGAGCCATGAGCATCTCAGGATGTGCCCCAAATCCCCAACCACCCAATGGCCTGGCTTGTTTTTCTTTCAAACCAAGGCCCAGGTACTGAAGGAAAAGGACTCCAGAGTGCCCTAGATTTCTCCCTGATAGCATCCTCTCTCGGCAAATGGCACTAGCTTGGGGCATTTGTCCCAACACTGATTTCAGAATCGGGTCTGGAACTTAGCACATGGAAGAAATCTGTTCCCTTATACTGCTTTTGTCAGGGACAGCAGCGAAAAGGTCAGGCTCAGAGAGCAAGACCTGTAGGGCCTGTAGGGCGGCTGGCACCTTCCCCTCCTGCCCTTTCCTGCCTCCCTCCATGGGCCAGGCCAGAGGAGCTGCTGACTCCTGCTTGGTGGGGAAATACTTCTCCAGCACAGAGTAGAAGGGAGGAGAAGGGGTCAAAGGGGTGTAGGTAGAGGGTATGGAGGAAGGAGGGGTTGCAGGGATTTAGTTCTGCATGGCTGCAGGATCTGGGGAGAGGCCCACCGGAAGTCCTGCTCCTGCAGGATTGGCTGCATGGGTGGAGGGCAGGCAGTGGCCTGTGACTCATATCTGTCCCTTTCTGTGGCTTCTCCCTGTCCCTCTGGTTCTATGCAGGAGGTCCCAGATCCCACCCAGTTCTTTGTTACCCGGTGGAGCTCGGACCCCTGGATCCAGATGGCCTACAGCTTCGTGAAGACGGGTGGCAGCGGCGAGGCCTACGACATCATTGCAGAGGAGATCCAGGGAATGGTCTACTTCGCTGGCGAGGTACGTCCGTCTCCCCCCTGGACTCCCGCCCGGGCAGATGCAGGCATGCAGGTCCCTGTCCCAGGGCTATCTGGTGACAGGCAGAGCCCAGATATCATTGGCCCAATTCAGAAGCGACTTTATGGAAAGGAGCAGAAAGGGAAGGGGCAGGACGCAGATCATGTGCAGAGTCTTGTAAAGTAGATTCCAGAAGAGCACAAGCTAGGAAGAAGCCTTTCCCCCTTTTATACTTTACTTATTTATTTATTTATTTTGCTTTTTGGGCCACACCCGGTGACGCTCAAGGGTTACTCCTGGCTCTGCGCTCAGAAATCGCTCCTGGCTTGGGAGACCATATGGGACACCAGGGGATTGTACCACGGTCCTTCCTAGGTTAGCGTGTGCAAGGCAGACAGACACCCTACCGCTTGCGCCACCACTCCAGTATCCACTTCTTTTCTCCCTTCTCACCAAACCTGGCTAATTCTGTGAGTGAACTGAACTTGGCCTTTAGTTCCCCATGATGAACTCACTTCTTTCATTTTAAAGGACCTGACTTATGTATTTATTTATTTGGTTTTTGGACCTCACCTGGGTACGCTCAGGGGTTAATCCTGGCTATGTGCTCATAAATCGCTCCTGGCTTGGGATACCGTATGGGATACCGGGAGATTGAACCTCGGTCTGTCCTAGGGTATCGAGGGCAAGCCTTATGCTTGTGCCACCGCTCTGGCCCCTATTTTATTTTATTTTTTGGGAGGGTCACACCCGGTGCTGCTCAGGGGTTACTCCTGGCTCTGTGTTTAGAAATCTCATCTGGGGGGCCCAGGAGATAGCATGGAGGTAAGGCGTTTGCCTTTCGTGCAAAAGATCATCAGTTTGAATCCCAGTGCCCCATATGGTCCCCCGTGCTTGCCCGGAGCAATTTCTGAGCATGGAACCAGGAGTAACCCCTGAGCACTGTCGGGTGTGACCCAAAAACCACACACACACACACAAAAAAAAAACCTCATCTGGCTCAGGGGACCATATGGGATGCCAAGGATTGAATCCATGTCTGTCCTGGATCAGCCATGTGAAAGGCAAATGCTGCCACTCTGGCCCCCTAAAGGGCCTATTTTAGCAGCAAGACCACTTGCCGGATGAGAAAGACAGTTCTCTTTGTAGTTTCAGTTCATGTCTTAGTTAATTATTTACTTACTGGTTTTTGAGCCATACCTACCTCTGCTCAGGGGTTATTCCTTGCTGTGCTCAGGGGACCATATATGGTGCTGAGGATTGCACCTGGATTGACTCTGTGCAGGGCAAGCACCATAACCCCTATACGTTCTCTCCGGCCCTTCTAGAGTAGCTTAAATAAGTGTTCGTTTCTTATTTTTATTTTTGGGCCATACCCTGTGGCACTTGGGTTATGATTGGCTCTGTGCTCAGAAATGATTGCTGGCAGGCTCAGGGGGTCATATGGGATGCTGGGGATCAAAACTGGCATGATTGGCTACATGGAAGGCAAACACTCTACCGGCCGTGCTACAGCTTTGGCCTTAGATGAGACTAGTCTGTGTCTGTCTCACTCCCCATCTGACGTATTTCACTCAGCATAATAGTTTCCATGTGCATCCATGTACAGAAAAATTTCATGACTTCATCTCTCCTAATGGCTGCATAATAGTCCATTGTGTATATGTAGCAGTTTCTTTAGTCATTTATCTTTACATGGGTGTGGGTACATACTGTAAGGAGGGAACTTGATGGCATGATAAGATAACCAGGAAGATTTGAGTGCTCTGCTGGGAAGCAGTGAGGACACAGATGATGGCATAATGATCCTCTGAATCTTTTAGATGTGGCTTCATATGTTCTAATTTTCTTTTTTTCTGACAGGCAACCAACAGACATTTCCCACAGACTGTGACAGGGGCGTATTTGAGTGGCGTTCGAGAAGCCAGCAAGATCGCAGCATTCTAAGTCGAACTGGGACCCAGTTTCTCAATGATACATGCAGTTGGAAACACCTATGAAACCTCACTTTTTGAAAAATCAAAATCATGCAAACACAACCCTCTCTGGACAGCAAAACTGAAGTATTTCTAAGGGGGTAGAACAGTAGACTACCAGTCCCCTTATAAGAGCACTGGTCCCAGGAGTCCATTAATAAAGCACTTATATTTAATTGCATTTTCCAAAAGTCTGACTTCTGGCCTTCCAAGTAAGACAGACTATAACCTTAAATGAAGACCTTTTTCTTCAAATTTCATTAGTTTGCTGCTCCGTTTTTGTAGTGGGAAACCAGATTGATATAAGTCGATAAAGCCATGCTTCATTTTCTCCTGGTTTATCAATATCTTTACCAGTGAGCCTTAAGATTTTATATACAGCTCTCAAACTGAGTTTTTTGTTAAAATTTAAATAGAAATCTCCCTTTTGGATACAACACAAACTCTTCCAAGGTTCATGAAGTTTCGAGACTTTTGTATTGTATAAACATTTTCTTTCCATATTGGGCGTTCAGAAACTTAAAATTCAGGTATCCCCAGCAATAAAGCATTCTAGATTTTGTGCACTTATTTGGCAAAGCAGCAAACATCTTTTTCCTTAAAATAATGTATCATTTTCTTGAATTAAAAAAAAAAATGGGATAGACAGCGTGGGTGCTCACACTTCAGCTCAAGGATATGGCTTTTTTCCTAGAGCCAAATGGAGGTAAATAATACCTTTAAAATTGCCTTAATTTTGGCAACCGGAGCAAAGTGATCTTTTGCCACTGCCTCTTTTGAACAACGGATTCAACCTCTAGGAATATTTTTTTATACAACTGGTAAGGCCCATTGGAACACTTACGGAGAAATGCAAGTTATCAGCTAAATATTGTCCATCATATAAGCCATATCTTAAAAACCTGACAATACGGCTGTTATTTACCTTTTCTATCTTTTCATGGAAAAGACATTTTACAAACTTGGTTTCAGGGTCTTCGAGATGCTTATCTTGCCAAGAAACTTCAGTTTACTGTTTAGAAATACAGGTTACTTAAAAGTACTTTTGTCTTTCAACAGTTCTCTCAATGATATTGGTCTGCTTATAAAAGGGACTCACAATGACTTTTGAAGGCACTTTTCAAACCAGGAGGCATTTTTGAATTTTAACGTGTCTGCTGGGAAGGGGACAGTCGTTTATGCAAACGTGCGATGAACTTTCCGAGCTTGGAAATACCTTCCTCCCCACCAAAGTGTGACGAGAATGAACAGAGAAGTTAGTGGCTAGTTTCAGTGCTAACATAGGAGTTTGTTTGGGTTTGTTTTTGAACTTATTGGTACCGACCGGGAAATATTGGACTTTGATAGTGTTCTGTATTAAGATGTTAAGGAATAGCATGTGTTAAGTGATAAATGCAAAAAAAAAATGTTTGAAATGGTTTGCAGTAAATTATTAACTTTAGTTCCTGCGCACTTGTATTATGCTACAAGCAAATGACAGAAAACTTTAAAGTATGTTTATTTTTCTAAAAAACCTCAGTTCTTGTCTATTAGTAATACTGTCTTCCTTTGTTCTGTAAGAGACTATCATACCTTTCTTTCCCTTGAATTTCTTGTGTTTTTTAGTTGTCTCAAGATTTTACAATTGAGTAAGCAGTCTACACACAATGGTTTAACTGGAGTTGTAAACAATTGGTTGTGTAAAAGTCCTTAATAAAAACCAGATGTTTTGCAATTAGTTTACTGCAGTGAAATCTCTGAGTATGTACACACATTCGCCAAGAATCATAATTCAAATACACCTTCACCTAGATCTTGTCCATACAAATTCAACCTGCTCGCCTCAAAACCCATTACTGCTCTAGGCATTTCAAGTGAACAGTCCTACGATATTATTCTGACTTTTGGCCACCCCTGGCAGTACCCTGGGCTTATCTCTGGCAACGATCATGATCATATATATAGGATGCCAGGGCCAGCTGCATCCAAGGCAAACACCCTACCCAGTGTACTCCAGCCCTCCACTCCGAATAATTGTGAATTGTCTGATCAACTTAATCGTTTTGTGACATTGCCTCCACTTTACCCTGCAAGATTGAAAAAAAAAATTCTTTTCGTGGTGGTTTTGGGGTTACACCTGGCGGCGGCGTTCAGGGGTTACTCCTGGCTCTGTGCTCAGAAATCACTGCTGGCAGGCTGGGGTGGTGGTGGTAGAGACCATATGGGATGCTGGAATTTGAACCGGTGTCTGTCCTTGTGTTGGTCGCGTGCAAGACACGCTGTGTGTGCTATCGTTTCAGCCCCAAGATTGAATTTTTTTTGAAATTTTCTCATTGTGGTGGTCTGTTATAGAAAAACCAATGGCCCTCTCCCTTTGTCAGTCTATACAGGAGAGTTTACTTCTGGTCCACAGGTGTAAAAGTGTGAAGGTTAAGAGGACATAGAGAATTAACCTTAGGGTCCTGAGTTAGCCCCTATACTTTAGCACCAGTTAAGAGCCCTGTGTAACACCAGCCCATCTTTATCCCTTCTGATGGTTTGTAATTTGAAGCCAAGCATTATATTAGTATTCAAAAACGGTATTTCTACCAGGGGTGAATGAAAGCATCCATATGTCTTCACTAATTCATCTCCTTTAGCATGAGCTCTCCAGTACCATCCACCGAGCAAACTCTTGTCTCATCTTTTCTAAAAGCTGCACAATTCCAAGAGTACATCCACCACAGCTCCTTTACCTTCATCTGTCGTTAGGTACTGGAGCTGCTGTTCCCTTGGCTTAGGCCTACAAGTGCATACCTGAATGTAGTAGGGATTTTATCTTTTTGAAGACATGTGTTTTTATGTTTTGGGGGTAGATACCAAGGAGTAGAATTCCTGGGTTAGAGGGAAACTTTTTTTGCTCCAGCCCTGGAAACTAAAACCTGCCACCTCGTGTTTTCCACTGAGGCTGAACCAGACATTTCCATTATCCCCACAATGCATGAAGGTTCCTTTTTCACAATTGACTTTTCTTTTTGGGGCCCACAGCCAGCAGCGCTTAGGGCTTACCCCCTGGCTCTGCACTCATCTATCCACTCCTGGTGGTGCTCAGGGCACTATTTGAGATGCGGGAGATTGGACCCAGATTGGGTCACAGCATGCAAGGCAATGGCCTTTACTCATTGAACTATTGCTGATCTCTTACCGTAACTTTTTAGCGATGACTACTAAAGAGCTCTTCAAACAACCGGCTTGGTTAAACTTTATTTTTTAAAATGGGGATGAGAGGTAGTACAACAGGTAAGGAGCTTAACTTGCACATGGCACACCTGAGTTCAATCCCTGGCATTCATATGGTCCTTAAGCATCACCTGGAGCGATTTCTAAACTCAGACTGAAGAACCTCCTGAGCATCACCAGGTGTGGCCCCCAAAACAACCTCATAAAGTAGGCAGAGTCTGAAATAAGAAATAAAAGAAACAAGACCACTGATTTTTTTTTTTGAATTTTTATTCACAAGGTTTTATTAGGAATAAACTAGATATTTAAAATCAAAGGCCAATAGTTCAGTCTTTCTTGGTGGTTTTATTCATTCATTTGTATGAAGTCTATTTTTAATGTTTTAAAAAACCTTATCAAGAAACTAGTCAAAACTGAAAGTACCTGTTAACAATCATATTACTTTATAGTATTTCTGTTCTAAGAAGCAATTTTATTTTAAACACTCAATTGATTTATCAAAGGTCTAACTCTCTCACAAGCAGCATCCTTTAACATTTAGATTCCATAAACTGATTATTAATATAGTCAATTTAAAAGACACAATTCTTTTCGTCTTTTTTCAGGAGTTGTCCAGTTACACAGGATCCTGATTAGCCATCAATTTAAAATTCAACAACCCGGTCCTACTAATTGCATTTCTTTAATTTTAAAGTAATGGTCAGACAGAACCATTACTTTTTGGCATTATAATACTTGTTGCTTTCATCATAATTTTGTAAAGGAGGCGAGGTCTCCTGTAAATATTAGCCTTTTATGGAGGAAGACTTAATAAAAATCATCTAATTTATTATAAGCCAAATGTGCTATTTTTACGTAATCCCACTTGTCCCCAAATTTTCGAAGTGTTGATTTTTGGTCTACCCTAAATATAAAAGTTATTTACAGACACTTGCAGAGTTAACACTAAAACTACAGTCATGACACTTTCCCAGGCAAAGCAGAGAACCATCCATTTTTCCCCAGTATTTTCTTCACTGAATTCTGATGCTCACTGCCCTGTTATACCATCTGGCTGAACACTGACATTTCATGTAAAGATACCCATGAGTTTTAAAAATTGATCTGCACAAAAGAAATAAAAAAAAACTATGTACAACAAATTTGTCTTAAAAATACAAAAATAACATCTCTCACTTCCGTCATGCTGACACTCCGACTTATATACACATGCAGGAGTGAAGTTCTGGTTAAGTCATCTGGACAGCTAAAGCCTGTATGAATTTAATATGATGAACACACAGCCAGATGTGTATTCAAAATATTTCATATACGAAATACTGCAACTGTCTCTGCATGTATAATTGCTATTATAATACTTCCTGTTCTATTTGATTACAAGTATGCTTTAAGCTAATAAGAAGCTCACTAAAAATGGCAACAGCTCAGGAATCTATAACCTTCTACAAGGAAATAAAAAAATGTACAAAATACAACTATAAAAGCAAGGGACAATTACTACCATGCAAAACTTGAAACTAAAAACTTTGCATAGAAATGCAATTTAAAACAGCGAACTTAAGTAACACTCGAAATGAAAAGGTCAGCATTAAATTTTACAAACACAATGCTTGCAAGGATTTAGAAAAGGAAATACATTCTCTTTGCTGGTATGATAGTATAAATCCGATCTTCAAATCCATGGGAATAGGCTTCTGTCTCGGTCCTCTATTTCAAGAAATTAGCTGCAAGGAAAGAGGAAATTGTTTCTGCATTCAACATAAACTATTAAATACATAAATAGACTATAAAGTTGCCTTTCATTTTCGGTACCTGAGTCCAGTGGAGAGTTGGCTGGACTTGCTTAGAGCACAGCTGTGCCGAATGAACTGTGGACAGGATACATTATCTCCCCAAGGGACTCTTAGTTAGACTCCTGTGCCCCAAGGAGCCCTCCATCTTTCTTGTTGGAGTTTTTCTGTTTTTGTTTCTGGGGTCACACTCAGTGCTATTTGATTACTTAATTAAGCCTTACTCCTGACTCCGCTTAGGGAACCTATATGGGTTGACGCGCCTTGAGCCCAGGTTGTCTGCATTTAAGATAATCTCCATACCTGCTGCATCACTGCTCAGGCCCTGAACCCCATCTTAATCCTAACCCTAAAATTAAGACTTTCCAATTCTAAAATATAAATGGAAAGCATATCTATTTTGAGGAAATTTTAGGCTTAAATGTAAAACTAAACTGACATAAATGCCTTTTTAAAAATGCTGTATGTGGTGGTGTGGTGGCTGGGGCCATAGTGCAGTGGGTAGGGTGCAGTGGGTAGGGTGCTTGGCTTGCATGCATTTAATCTAGGTTTGATCCCTGGCACCTGATAGGTCCTCCGAATACAGTCAGGAATAATTCTGGAGTACAGAGCCAGGAGTAACTCCTGAGCACTGTTGCATGGGACCCAAAAATCAACAATCCCCACCCCTTAAAAGTTGTGATGGGGTTGAGGCTTGACTTGCACATGACTGACCTGGGCTCAACCCTTAGCAACCCCATATGGTCCGGAGCCCACCAGCTATGATCTCTGAGCTCAGAGTCAGAAGTAAGCTCCAAAACAAAAGCAAAAAAATGAGAAGTTATTAGGACATTAATAGCTAAATACTGTTTAGAGAGGACATGTTAGTGCCTATTCTGGGTTTGATCCCCAACACTCCATGGTCCCTTGAATCACACTGGTGGCCTAAGGATCCCTACACTGTAGGGCCTGACCAGCATATCAAGAGTGGACCCCTGGTGGCAGGAATAGCACAGTGTGTAGGGCATTTGCCTTGTACGTGTCTGACTTGGTTTCAACCCCTGGCATCCCATATGGACTTTGAAGCCTGTCAGCTGTGATACCTGAGTGCAGAGTCAGAAGTAACTCGATCACTGTCAGGTGTGACCCCAAAACCAAAACCAACCAAACAAAAAGTGGTGGACCCTAAAGCTTCTTGAGTACTACTACTTGGGAGGAGACAACACCTTCCAATGTAGTTATTGGATATAACTTGTTTCATAAAGGGATCAAAGAGGAAAAAGTGGATTGTTACCTCTTTAACGGTTGTTTTAATGAAATCTTTTCTTTCGGTTAAATCATAAGCAGGATAATTTTCATATACCTACAATGAAACAAGAAGTAATGTTAAGAGTAGATTTTTTTTTTTTTTTTTGGCCACACCCGGTGACGCTCAGGGGTTACTCCTGGCTATTCGATCAGAAGTCGCTCCTGGTAGGCACAGGGGACCATATGGGGAACCGGGGGATCGAACCGAGATCCGTACTAGGTTAGCCAGGCACCTTATCTCTAGCGCCACCGCCCGGCCCCAAGAGTAGATTTTAAAGTATACTTTAAATCTTATCTCCCATTTGTATGCTCCAAGTAACCCATCACAAAATGTGCAGAATAAAACCCGTTCATTCTTTGGCTCTATTCCATTTGGATTAAGCCCTTGATTAATGGCTAGGATTAGGCAACACTATCGATTTTGGATTGTTGGCAATTTCTCTTTCCTTATCATAGGTCCTAAGATAGCCCCAGGGAAGACTTTTAAAAATTTGTATTAATATATTCAGCTTCAACTCCCCATTAGTTTCCAGAGGTGGGAAAAGTTATAAATAGAGCATATATAAAATCTACAAACCTTTTTTTTTTGTTTTTGTTTTTGGGTCATACCCGGCAGTGCTCAGGGGTTACTCCTGGCTCTACACTCAGAAATCCCCCCTGGCAGGCACGGGGGACCATATGGAATGCTGGAATTCGAGCCACCATCCTTCTGCATGGAAGGCAAATGCCTTACCTCCAGGCTATCTCGCCGGCCCCTACAAAACTTTTTAAGTAACTTTAAGTATAACTTCTATGGAGACTTCCTTCCAATTTTAATTTTCTACTATTCACCGAGGCTAGGGATTCACCTCAATAGTAAAGGACTGGGGCTGGAGAGATAGCATGGAGGTAAGGCATTTGCCTTTCATGCAGAAGGATGGTGGTTTGAATCCCAGCATCCCGTATGATTCCCCATGCCTGCCAGGGGCGATTTTCTGAGTGTGGAGCCAGGTGGAAACCCTGAGTGCTGCCGGGTGTGATCCAAAAACCAAAAACCAAAAGAAAAAAAAAAAACAACCAACACAAAAAACAACAAAGGACTTGTTTCACACTTG